>JADNYJ010000536.1:0-21435 GCA_015501075.1 Gymnopilus junonius | reverse complement strand
GATGGTCAGTAACTCTCCAACTGGAGCACTGGGTCATTTGACTTATATTGACTCGTGATTGTAGTGAACATCCTCCTCGGCCCCTCGACAGACAGACTCGCCAACAGTTCTTTATACAACTTCAGGTACCACAACATCCTCCCCAACCATCAATTCTCTCACGCAGACGATTACACTCTTTCTGGCCCTCTCAATTCGCCCGTCCAGTCGCTTAGCGCTTAACCTTCACTCCATGCCGTCGCTGAGGCACGTTGGGCTGACCTCACTGTTGGGACAATCCATGACTTTTTGTCAACATCCTAGAAGACAAGGTCTAGGAGGTCCTTTATTTGACGCCCTACGTCTGTTTTGGACGGCTGCTGGAGGCACTTGCATTCATGGAGGAAATGGCCGCTCGGGCGGCGGATTGGAACTTCTCACTCTCAACATTTCCTTCAAGGTCAACTTCTACACTCTCCCGAAGACCCACTACTGCACACTCTTCCGACCTCGTTTCCTTCTCGCACCTCCTTCTTTTTCATTAAAGAAAGTCAATTACGAGCTGCATTATCCGGACCTCAGGCTCACTATAGAAATGAGCGTTCTGGTTACTGTCGGAGTAGGAGTTTCAGTCCCAACTACAAGGCAAAAAATGCTTGGGCTTCGCCTGATCTTGCGGGGAGCTTACGCAATTGGTCGATGTTCTCAAGAACGATATTCATCTGGGACCCCTGGTGAGGAGTGGGTTGGGTTGGTTAGGATTGTCGCTGTGGGTGGCGAAGCGGGCCGAGTCGGAGTCGATCGGAAGGGAGGCGAGGTATGGGGTTGTGGATGAATCGACGACTTGCTGCTCGTTGCAGACTTTAGGTCCTTCACGGGTGGAAATTTATCCTGCTATGCAACACGTCCCTTGTCATCCACACCCACTTTTGCGATGCGATGCCAGCGTTGTTTTTGGAGAATTGGACAGTGGACGCCTTCGTGTTTTTGGATCATCCCATCTGTGGAGTGGGGAGGGTGTGCGACACGATGTGACGCGACTGGACGCGTTTTCCCCTCTATTGATATCGGACCCTCGACCACAGTGCATGTGCAGCCTTCAGACTTCGAAATGCCAGGGTCAACCTCTGCTTTGAAAAGCTTTACCTCCAACCCTTCAGCTCCTCGATTGAATCCTCGGAATTTGCGCCACGTGCCTAGCCCAGCCTCCTTTCTTAAACCTTCAAATTTCATGCATATTTCAAGCTCATTTTTGAGGGTGTCGATGCAAGTAGGCCATGACGTCGTCCTCATTGACGTTCTGTGATATTATATTCCTCTGGATGGAGAAGACGCGGCGGGACGTGGTCGTCCACCTTTACCTGTGGCTGTGCTATGGTGGAGTCAGGGCTCGATAGAGAGCATTGGGTTTTGTCAGCTGCGAAGATCAGAGTTCGAGCCCTCGAGTCAAAATACAACAGCGGCAACCTCGACGTCGTCTATTACGGCCTTCCTTATCGTCGCTCATCCCCCTTGTGCAGTTTATTGTCTTCTTTCAATGTTGGCTCGTCTGTGGCGATGTTACATGTTACTTATGTCACGTGTCAGGGGTCACACCATTTCCCGTTCTCCCCTTTATGCAAGATGTTCCCAGTATCTTTATCAGAGCTCGTGGACCGAAGACATTGTTACGGAAGTTGCTACGTCGTCCCCTTCGTGCCGCGCCCTTGTTTACGATTATGGTGTTATCCAACGGATGCATTCTCAACGACAGTTTTTGCCACTTGTCATTCTCATTCCTCGCCGTCGGGAATCCATATCCCTCGTCGTCAGATGTGTACTCTTGAAGTTCAAAAGAGACCTCAGTGGAGCTGGCGTTAGTCGTAGTGCCAATGACTTCTGAAAGCCTATACTTTCTGTGCATTCTACCTCCCGCCACTTGCCAACTGCTTGAAGGTCCTTCAGAGGCAGTTCAATGTGGTCGAGATTGGGTCTACGACGACCGCTGGCGACGTTCTTTCTATGATGGATGCTCAAGGTCTGCCACTTTCGGCGGATGGATGTCTTTGAAGTTACTAAGGACTTTGGCATTGGTGTGTATTTCTATTCTGTCTGTTAATATGTATCACTCACTTCTACTTCGTCGTAGAACGGCCTTTACTTAGCCATGGGCTGCCAGTTGAATGTGCTCGTTTTCATCTCCTTTATTTCAGCCGATGGAATTTGCTTCTCTCTCTGGTGCAAGTAGCAGGTACGCTTCCGAGGAAGATAGGATGATGACGATTATGTGCCACTTGCACAGCGGATTCTTGGTGCCTTGGATGCACCGAATAACCTCAGGCTTCGGTTATAGGGAAGGAACGAAAAGCGGGAAAGGGAGAAGGCGATGAGGGAGAATAAAGATTAGACGGGAAGGAGGGAGGTGGGATACGTTGAGAGCCTGTGGAGATGGCACTAGCTCTGGAATGAACGTATGGGTGGCTGAAGATCGCAAGATGCTGTATTGCATACCGCTACTGCTGCCGCGCTGATCTTCAGCCAAGGCAAGACAGGTGACGCCGATAAGTGTGCAGCTTATCCGACAAGATATCGTCTCCTGACTCTCCTCTGTACCAACAAAACGTTCGGTCGAATGTTCCTCCACAGCAGCTGCAGCAGCATGGTCTGTCCATACCCTGTTGAAGGCAATTTCATGGCCCTCTGTTGATTAGCAATGGCAACCGCAGGTCACTAGGCGGACCACTTCTCAAGTACTTCCGTCAACCTCCGCGACTCTAGTTCGTGATCACAGCAAGATGGTTAGAGACCCCAATCTTCACTGACCATTTACGCCTCCCTTGATGCTGCCTCTTGTAACATAACCTCCTGTGACTTTGCTCGATCTTCTTCTACCACTGCACCTCCAATCAGCAGCACCTTCCTGACGATTTCCACCAAATGTCGTCTTGCTTTTTTAAATGTGCCGAGTGCTTGGGACACGAACAAGTTCAAAACGACCTGGAGCTTAAAGTTATCGACGTGACCCCCGCAGCTCTGGCGTACATCCCAGATAAAAACGATGGTCTCAGAAGATTGAGTGAAAGGGTGTCGTTATTATACAATGGTTATTAGCATTATTCAGGAACTTTGTATTAGACTATTTGTACGCCCTTCCCCCGCTGACCATCAATCATCAATGGCATGGCATTTGCCTCCGCTCGGGGTCGATGCTGTGCGTTGCTACGAAGCCATGGATATAACAATATAGACGTCTGGCTTGCTCATCGAACTCCATAACCACCATTGACCAACTAGATGACCACCTCCCTCTTTCTGGCAAACGAGTTACTGGATCTCATTCTGAGCCATATCGACAGTTCGTCACAAGGCGGTCGAAAGACCCTTGCCGCATGCTCTAGTTCATCTCAAGCTCTTTCCACTATATCCAGAAAATATATTTATCGAGACATGGTGCTTCTTTATCAACCCTCCGCGGACCATGACTTCGTTTTATTCACTCTATTCTAGGAACGTTACTGTCTTCTTCACACATTTCCTCAATGCTTCAACTCAACATGGTATTACTGCCATTGACGTACCAACCTTAGGACTCGCCTCGCTATTTTACCGTGGTCACAACTGGTCTGCGCTCTTGAGGAATGCCCTGCTTCCTCTCGAATAAAATCCATCAAGCTCTCCGGTCCAGCAATTCAGTAGTATCAAACAAGGCCCAGTCTTACTTCCCCTTTCAAAGCTTACTGCGATCTTGAACCGACATAAAGATCTGAAAAGATTGAAAGAGAAAGGCATCTTGTCGTATGATAATGCCCATCAAAATTTTGTCTTGCCAGATGACAGCTCCTAGTCATCATATATGGAGCCCCAGGTTCACGACAAGCAGCAAATCCTCTAGCTTCAGACCTGAGAGGTGCGTTGGAAGGCACTGTGTTCGCCATAGGTATATAACTCATGGTAAATGAGTGGAATAATGTGGTGTGGTATAAGTTGGATAGCAGAAGGGCCTGCCTGAAAGCGAGGACGAGCAAGGGAGAAAAAAGTTGGACAGATCGATTTAGTGGACCAAAGAGGTGTATGACTACATAGTACGCTCATTCTACAGTTGTCCTCATACAATTACAATCCAGAGAATAACAAATTCTTTACATTGACGTTCAAACCCCACCACCACTCTTTTCAACAGGTATAATCATCCTCTTCCTCGAACTCTTTGGAGGCGATGGTGCAAACATAATTTCTTTCAAATTTCCGGAGATCTAGAAGGAGGATAATGATAATGATAAGTTCGCAATCTGCTGCCCAAGAGTGGAAGAAGATAACCAACCTCAATAAATTCGTCAAAATTGAACTCGACCTGTCCAGTCAATCCAGCCTCGTTCAAAACATAATCAAGCTCCTTCTCTGAAACCTCCGCATATCCCGGCACATCCTTCAAAACATCTAAAACCTCGTTCAAGTGAACCTTCTCTTCCGCCGCATTCTTATGAGCAACAAACGCGTTCCGTATGGCGGATATCTCTCCCGGCTCAAACTTTGACCGACCAGACGCAAAGCCCTCAGCTGGTGTGACCTCAGCCGTTTTGCCAGGTCTGACGGTGTTCGCGACAGCGATACAAGCGTCCCAGAGACCTGTTTGTACCTTCTCCCAGGTACCCCTTGGGATGGGTCTTGGCCTGTGAGCGGCCACGTAAGCAGGCGACAGACCCATACTGCCAAAGAAGTTCACAGCCTTATCGATCTGCCTCTGTCGCTCAGAGAGAGACCAGCCAAGTTCTTCAGCCATGATATCGACGACTTGGGGGAGAGCGTCCAAGGCCAAACGAGCATTGAGGAAGGAGAGGCGGGTGCGTCGGGCGAGAACGTCGATGGCTGTCAGGGCATATTCGTGTCGGACTGCATAGCGCACTTCAGCGTCGATGACTAGAGGAGGAAAGTAGGAGATGAAGTGATTGACGCTAAGCAGAAATGAAATGAAGACAAACTTGGGTATTGAGACACCAGACGTTTGCCATACAAAGGCCAAGAGAGACCAGTGGGTTCAGCAAGCGAACAGACGGTCCAGGCCCTGTCTCCGTAGTTTTCGGAAAGGTGTTTTGCCACATGTGTCTCGAGACCGTACTACAGAATGGTCCAGTAAGTCAAAGTATTATGGTCAAGAAAGATCCAAGCAGACCGTTTGAATAAGCCCAATGAACATATTCCGACTCCATCCCTCGCTGCCGACCAACCGTAAGCTTTGAGTGACGCATCCGTTCTTAGGCTTCAACCCAAAGGTCTTGATAGCCTCATCCACCGTCTCCTCAGCCATAGCACGATATGTCGTCCATTTCCCACCAGCGATCGTCACCAGCCCGCTAGGGCTGACGTTGATCATATGATTCCTGACCAACCCCTCCGTCTTTTCCGCACTGGGATCTCGCACCAGAGGCCTTAACCCGCTCCATGCGCTGAGTACGTCGCCGCGGCGTACTTTGATGTCAGGAGACAGGTACCGGCGGACTTCCTCGAGCAGCCAGCGGATGTCTTCCTCTGAGGCTTCTGGGTCGCGTGTCACTCTGGCTGGTGTGTCAGTTGTTCCGGCGATGGTGTTGCCTTGCCATGGGAGGAAGAAGATGACACGTCCGTCAGAGGTTGCTGGATCGAGTAATCCCATTTTGCGGGGCGAGTAGTAATTTGGCAGCGTGATATGAACTCCGGATGATGGTTGAACTATAGGTTCATGATTAGGGTTGTCAAGTAAGAGAAGGGCGTCCGTGAATGGTCCAGTTGCGTTGATGATACCCTTACCACAATGACAGATCAGCGTCGGTATAAGCTTGCTGCAACGAAAAGTGAGGTAATACCTTAGCTTTGATATTCCATTGTTCTCCGGTAAGTTTATCTTTGACCCTGACACCGTTGAGTTTTCCATTCGAATTCTTATGCAGTTGTGTAACTTCGCAGTAGTTAACCACGGTAGCTCCGAGCTTCACGGCAGTCATGATGAGTGCCATGTTCATGCGAGAATCGTTATGCTGTCCTAGCCCAAGGTCAAAACAATACTCAATTCCGGACGTTGAAGGTACGCTTACCATCGTAGTAGACCAATGCGCCAACCAAACCGTCCGATTTCAGCATAGGGAAAGTCTCCAAGGCTTTGCCTTTGCTCATGAGGTATGACGTTTCCATATTTTCTTTCCCAGCCAAGATGTCGTACATCTTGCAGCCGGCCAAGTAGTACGGTACCTGCCAGTACTTGTAGATGGGCAACATGATAGGGAGCATCTCGGAGAGGTATGGCGCGATATGTAGGAATGTTCTGCGTTCATAGAGTGCTTCACGAACAAGTTTGTATTGATCATAGTCCAGCTCGAAGACAGCCTTCTGCAGGTATCGGACGCCACCATGTACGAGCTTGGTTGATTTGGAGGATGTTCCTATGCGAAATAAGGCTCGTCAGCATCGATCGATATCTAGATGGATCTGTTGACACCGTACCAGAACTGAAGTCATCCCGCTCCACAAGAGCTACCTTTAACCCTCTACTCGCCGCATCAACGGCGCATCCAGCACCCGTAGCACCCCCACCGACAATAAGTAGGTCAAACTCCTCTCCTTCCACCGGCTGTCCGCCCTTTGTCAGAGCGGTGATGGAACCAGAAGCCTTGAGCTGTCTCAACAGTTCCGCCCGTGATGGTGGGGTCCATGGGGGTGGTGGCCGCCTGGTCGTCACAGTAGGTACAGGATAGGCCGGGCCCGAGTTCAGATACCAATACCCGCCTCCAAAAAGAAGTGCGGTTCCTCCTGTTGCGTAAGCCAAGGTCCGCCGTGAAAAGACCTTGCTGAGGATCGTCATGTCGCCACGATTCAGCGGTCAGAGACGAATCCGACACGTATAGCGATGTATTACGCAAATATACGACAGATATGCAATCTGCGAGTTCCCAAGTTAACTCAATGTTCCTATTTGCTTGTTCTAGTGAACGTGCGTCAACTCACCTCGGAAAATGTACAATCCAGTCAGATCTGGAAGCCTTTTCGAGAACTGTGCCTCGAAAGATCTCCCGAGACGTAAATATGAGAGAAATAAGTGATTTCTCCGTACAGACTTCGAGGAATGGTGGTGGTAAGTGAAAAAGAAGGGTAGCGACCTCCATAAATCATCTCCGTTATATCACAAGGAGTGCACGACGTGGTTCCAGGATAATTTCCCTTGCTCGGTCCGGTCGGTCCGTCACCCATCCTTTCGGGAGTCGGGACGTGGTATGTTCAAGAGGATTGATCGCGGTTCTCTCCTTCCTCCCTTCTCATTTTTCATTCTGTCTGAGAGGGCGGAAGACTCGAAGAACTCAGTTCGCTCCAATTATCATAAATGTACCGCTTTGTCCCGTATGTAATCAAATGGACGTCAGGTGCGTTCGTGAATCGGAGTCATGCAAACAAAACGCTCAACAAAACGCTCAACTGTAAATCAGACTGTCATTTTTCACTGGGCAACGGTATCACTGGCTTGCTCGAGATGGCCAGTAGATCACTTCTGGTTCTACATTTACTATACACTATTCACGCTGTACCTAGCCAGGCTAGCCTCGATTTCCGATACCCTCAAAAGTGCCACTGTTAGAAAAGCCTCCACCTGTATTGAGGGTGCCTCCATTGGTACCTGAGCTGGTAACACCTCCACTGCCTATACCAACGTTGCTCGCGCGAAGCCGCTCGTACTTCCGGCCGTGATTGGGTTGAATCCGTCTTCGATGGACTGTACTGGTGCTGCGAAGACGCCTATGACGGACATGGCAAGAAGGACTGCCAAAGAAAAGATAATCTTCATTGCTCCTGCGATGAGCATGCAAAGTCAGGAAAGCATAAGTATTTCGGTTACTTTGGTTCTGCTCACCTTCGTTAGAGTGTAATAGGTGCTCTGAGGCCCTACTCTCGACTGACAGGCCTTTTATACTTATGAATTGGTCCCATTAATGTATCCGTAAACAAAAGTAAGCAGTTTCTGAACCGAATAACTGGTGACCTTGGTCGCTTACGGCGCAATCATTTTAGCGCTTTGCTACATCGCATATGTTCTGGTGTGTTCTGATGTTTCACAGCACCAGAATCCTGGCGAGAATCAACGTTGATAAACTCTATTTGCATCGCGTAGATAATCCCACGCCCCTCTACCCCTTTGGCTACGAGCAGGGTATTTATCAAATTTTGGTTGCAGCAATGAAGATGAAGTTGGACGTTATATAGTAATAGAGACAATTATTCTGGTGTGTTGGGTTTGACCGACTAAAAATACGAAGCCTACTGACGACCGTTTGGCCATATTTCCTATCTTACTGCACTAGCGGATACTGGCGGATACTGGCTAGTCACTCCAACCAGCTGGAGCCCAAGCCATATCTCTGAGGCGCCAGAAAATTATAAACTGCAGCAAACGTATGTATAATCAGTCAGCGCTTATAATTATTCCTTGATTCATCATGCTAGGCCCTAGACTAGTGTTCGCTTACTCAACGGAACTGATGAAAAATAAATGGATGCCAGAAATAGAGTAAAAAGTATGCAGTTTCTGCACAATCACTTACTTGATGGCTGAATGGTCTGTTATCATAGGCTTATTGGGTCAAACAGCTTGTCGAATATCCCGAAACTACACCGTCACAAGCCTCGTGGAACGATTGATTGAATTTCTAAATCGTAAACAAACAAAATCTTCGCGACATCTACTAAATCCCGTTTCCAACTTGTCCACTACCTATCTTTCCACTGCCTACGCGAATCCTACCGCTTGCTTTACCTGTATTTCCAACACCTTCAAAGTAACTTGACTCGCCATTGTCCCCGCTCGCACCCGTAGGAGAAATACCTTCACTGCCTTGAGTACTCGTAGGGCCACCTGTACTGGGGATACCTGTTGCATTGGTGACGCTGGCTAGATTGGAGACATTTGCAGCTACACTGGCGGCTTCAGTTGCGCTAGCTGTATTTGCGACGGTAACAGTGACGATGACAGTGGCTGTATCGATGTTGCCTTCGGTGGCATCATTGTCCTCTGGTATTGGAAAACTTTCAACGCCGGTATCGAATATGTTTCCATTTCCGGTTTCGCCAGCGATTGATCCACCCGGATTTTCCGTAGATTCTCCTGGGGCAATGGCAAAGGTGCCTACAACAAACGGGGTAATTAACATCACTAGACTGAAAATATTCTTCATATTGCTCTGTCAATGGAGAAAGGCGATCAGGCAGTACTCATCGCTTCCACTTTGAGAATCGCCTCACCAATGATTTGAAGAAAGTTGTACGTGAGGGTATTGATTGGTACTCAAAGTTTCGATGCTGATCGTCTTGTCTTTTTATACTTGTTGTGTATGCTAATTTGTTTCCGGGTATTGCTAAGTATTTTCTAGACCTTATTGAAGCGACATCTCACACTAGCACATAATATCCTACGGGCTCCAAGCGTTCTGGTTTATTAAAATGCACGAACGAAGGAGCCCAGGACCAGAATCAACGTCGGCGTCATTTTTATCTCGGTGGTAATAAAAATGAGAACCAAAGGATAGTCAGATAGAAATTGGGTCGATCATCGACCTCGATCACAATAAACAATGGAAGTCGCCAGCATAAGATACACTTTCGAACGTTAGAAAAATCCCATGTCCTAACAGTACAGCAAACCAATGGACCTTGTTCCTTAGATGGGTCACGCCTAGCAGCGAGATAGTTTCCTTAAGCATCAAGAAATGGAAGGAAGATAATACAGAGTAATGGACGTTCATTTAGTCGAACGAAATGCTGTACATTCAATTTAGAGAACTACCAAACGCCCTAATTTCACCTCTAGTCGTCAAATTACCCTCCGAGGTTAGAAGATCCTCCAGCGTTGTTCCCGCTTCCAATATTGCCACCTCCACCGCTGACGTTGCCGCTACCATTGCCCGTGTTGGCGCTTCCAATGCCTCCGTTGCCGTTTTCATTACCAGCTTGGTTGTTGCCGCTTGAATTGTTTGGTCCATATCCATCCTCGGCGCTTTCTACGGGCGCCGCGAAGGCTCCGAAAACAGATGCGGCAAGCAAGATGACCAAGATGGAAAAGTTTCTCATTGTTCTGCGAAGAGAAGGTCAACACTCGGAATAATTCATTCTTTTAGAAGTTGCATTGATACGTTGCTTACCTTTGTTAGAGTGGATTGGGTACTCTGAGTTTTGATCCCAAGGTATCAACTCTTTTATACGTTGTGGAGCTGTGGATTGACGCGTGAGGAAGGTCTAAACAAGTGTCTTTCACCAATTCCAAAATGACCAGCAGCAGGTTTCTGGTTGGGAATCGCTAGCCCATTGTTGTGAACTAAACTACTCTTCGAGTCTGCTCTCTGTGTTCTGGTTTGTTAAAACGCTCAGAATCAAGACGAGCATCCAACTGGCGTTGTTCTATTTCCATCTCACACAATGACGCTTCAAACTGCCTCAGCTGAACTGAAGATTGACCTGCCGTTCAATGCTTCGGTGTTCTGTTTGCAAGTTTGCTTGCAAAAATAGATCTCGCCGTAGGCTAACTGTCTTCTCAGGCTAGCTAGGACGTTTTCAGTCTCGAGCTAGTGCTTAGATGATAATCCAGAGACTTGCATGCGAATGGACTTCTGACGCCAATTATGGCTCTTATTGGAGAGCGGAAGACGCCCGTCACGAGATTAATATCGAGAGCCTTCGAATATCTGGCTTTGATACCTGCACTATGGAAGTCGGAAAAATGGATTCTGAGCGTCGTTGTATGAGACATTGCATTACGAAAGATAAATATAGTTGCGAGGCGGAAGGGGATTATACTACATAGTCGACCCCAACACGATGGGTAGGAAGTACTTCCTTTGCGACACAGTAGGCTCGACGAAGAGTTAAATCAAAGGAATATTAAAAAATCAAGCCTTATGTGCTTGAACTTTGGAAACAAGATAGATTTAAACAGCTACGAGACACTTGTATGTTATCTCTTGTAAATCAGCCTCCAAGGTTAGAAGAGCCTTTAGCGTTATTTCCACTCCCTATATTTCCACTTCCACCACTGACGTTGCCACTTCCATTGCCCGTGTTGGCGCTTCCAATACCTCCATTGCCGTTTTCGCTACCGCCCGTGTTGTTGCCACTTGAATTGTTTGGGCCGTAGCCATTCTCGGTGTGTTCAACTGGAGCTGCGAGGATGCCAACAACCGACGCAGCGAGCAGGATGGCTAGAGTAAAAATGTTCTTCATTGCTCTGCTCCGAGAAATGAAGTCAGAATATCGCTGAGGAATGTTCAATATTTTTGGAGCCTCACCTTTGTAAGAAGTGTATTGTGTATTACCCTGTATTTTGCTCTCGAGCATACTACAACCCTTATATACGTGTGGGTCTGTAACTGAGCTAGACAAATTTAACATAGGCCGTTTAGTCAGTCCAAGCTTACTTCTAAGAATGTTGACTAGGGTCTGCGGAGAAATTAGTTATTCATGTCGAAAGAGCTATGACATCCGGCATGAAATTTAACGCCAGATTATCGGGCGAGAATCAACCTCTGTACTTCTCGGTGTTAATCAACAGTTGAAGCTATTTAAAATCTCCTGCGCGTAACCCTCGAGGAAGAAAAGATAAGATTCAGACGAAATCTAGAACTTAGTAAGCGGAAAATGCCAGGCTCGGGTCATTGATTATGATCAATCTTTGCTTTTCCCTGCCATCTGGTCACTTCAAGTATCGTCCTTCTTAGCTATAATGTTCGAGGTGCTAGGATTTCTTCTGTGCTGGAATCATTCCTCAATGGCGCAATGGCATTTGCGATTCCCTCGGCAAGCAGCGACACCGTGCTTGATCTAGCTTGGAAGAACGCATACGGCTTTACTTCTGCGATACTTTAGACTCTGAGGCATGACGGCGCTCCTTAACTCCTCCACCCTTAATGTTTGCCTCACGTTTAGTAACACTGCTGGCTCTGATCTTGTTCTCAGCCGCGTTGCGTCATTACTCATCGCTTTTTTCATTACCTCCGCCTATGTCTGGTACCGACGATTCTCTATAAGTCCTTAGGTTTTCAAGTCACCGCTTAACCGATTTTAGCTCAGTATCTGGATTACCGTTCCTCGAACGCTTGATTACAGGATCGGTTGATTGGATGATAGAGCACGGACACACTTAGTACAGTACATATTAACAACGCAAATAACGGACAGTTCGGAATTATTTTCCGATGAAAAGCCAATTAGGGTTCCCAAGACTGTACGTCTCGGTGAATGCGTAAGGCTGAAGGACAGGTACGCCATTAGTAAATTAAATGGAATCCAACGATATATTTTGACGACGTACCCTATCCTGATAGGTTGGGCGGAGATCAATCATTACGACGTTGCTCAACTCTTGAGAGAGCGCAATCCTACTCCCAGTTTAGGTTTATCATATTTTCAAAATGAATACAGTTGCCAACGCACCTGAATTGAGCAGGATTAGAGGCCTCAACTGTCTTTACAACCCACACAGGTTGCTGATCACCAACCAGGAAGACGTGATAAGCTCCGACGGCCTGGACATACTCGGGGCTCCAGTATTGTCGGACGCCTCTGTCATCAAGGTACGAAATGTTGACTCGATCTGGTCCTAAGCTGCCTCCCTCTGCGATTTCGAACTTAAACTGAAGTTGATTCATGAAAAAGATTAGTCCTGGCAACAGAACGTGACAAGCCTGGATAACCCACGTAGACTCCCTGATTGTTGATGCTGTTCACAACGGAGGTTCCAAGGTTGGCCAGGAACCGACTGGCACTTAGGTTTTGCAACTGGTATTCTCCTTCCATCAAACCCGGGAGGATTTGTCGGGGAGCATCTGGCTCGGGCCCATTAGATAAGTCAATGTGCCAAATCTGATTATGCGAAAGCTGGAAGAAAATCGTCAATCAGCAGAACTATCGTAAACGAAAGCGTATACTAACTTTATTCGGCCTCAAGACGACCTGGAAGGTGTTGCATTGGTCAGTTCAAGTACAATCTCAAAAATAGTAACCAGTTCTTCTTACGTTCAAGTTATTCTCTTTCAAGCTGAGAGCAAAGCGGATAGGATCACGACTATTCCCAACGGTTCGATCGACCCAGAATCTAAAGTCGCCAACGTAAGGACTGTCCGTAGAAGAAGAGGGGAGACGCACATGTAATTTACGGGGCCAAGGTGTTGGATATTCCAGTTCTTGTCAGCATCAGATGGCGCCTTGGCCAGTATTGGAACCCATTCATCATCGTTGGTCTTATGGGGAATGAGGAAGGCGTCCTCCTTGATGTTTTTGATCGTCCATACTCCGTTGCCTCTGGACTCAAATTGCCACTAGCAAAAGTGAGAATAAATTTTTAACGTGTAATTTAAAGGACGTACCATCCTTTGATCCCCGCTGAACTGCTCACTCACGAACAACGAGTCTGTACCAGGCCGAGAATGGACGCTGTGACCTGCTAAGGTACGAATGATATAATCATTATTGCCGTAGGGCAACAGTGTCGCGGAATCTTCGACAAGTTTCCATCGAGTCTCGTATCCTTGGTACTGTTACAGAGCTCATTGAGACCGCGATTGCACTAAATCAAACAGATAGACTTACGATCCGAGTGAAATCCTGAATTGTGTCAACTTCTTTGAAGGTGGGTTCCTATACTTGAAGTCACGAAATCTAGAGCATGCGGAGATGGTCATATACTAACGTGAGGTAGGCCACTGAGCAGCAGTGATTTTCCCCCAGGCCCAAGGTCCGCATTTACGAAACTAACAGAAGTTGGTAAGCATTATGAAAATAAGGAGGCTTTATACAGAGACAAACTAGATGTCGTCTGGTCTGACTTCATCGCGAGCCAGTCTCCACCTCTTTCCTGTCGCCGACGTCAATGTTGTGCATATGACTTTATCCCCTTGACCAAAGACAGCCTCAGATCCATCCAGAGACGAATTCAGACCCAACGACTTCTGTGCGTTCACAACACAATAGGTGCCGTCAGAATTAGCGACGAAAACCCACTGCTCAGAAGGCGTTACATATCGGTATTAGTGAATCTCTTGGAACAGGAGGACTTCACCTGTTGTTCTAGAACATCCTTTTGAGGTCGTACCACAACGGCGGTGTTGTCGCGTCGTTCCAAACAAGTCTTAAAATCAACGTTTTGGATTCGATATCTGACATTGGGCAGAATGTTAAGATCTGAAGGCATCGTAGCTTGCGTTTAATCGGAGGGAAATCTCTTACTCTTTTATAGGATTTCTATGACAGCCTGGCGCACTTGAGAGATAAGCATTGTGTCGGCGAATACATACAAGTGACAGGGGTTATGGAAAGGGTTGCGATATCCAGCACGGTGGTCCATGTTTTCCGTGTCACCTGATGTCCAGCCGTTGTTTGCCTCCGGCACTTAATCCTTCCGGAATACATTAACGTCTTCTGTCGTTGGAGTCTTTTGAGGTACAAAGCCTGTACCGAGGGTTTGCGTATGTACATCGTCTTCGGTCCCTAACCCTTAAGAACCAAATACCGTAAGCGAATTCTATTATTATTCGTGGCACAGTCTTTCTGCGCCGAGCCTCAAGTCGCGACGCGTTTGAACCATGTGATGTGAGAAATGCATCTGACTTGTTGATTGTCGGAAGGTGTCGGACATTCGGAATTGCAAGCTTTCTCCTTGCTCCGTCGCTGTGGTACTGTCTCTTCTCCTTCTTTACCCTTCTCTGTCTCTTAATCATACTTCCTTGCCCTAGCAATAGGTTTCCACCAGCGAAAAAGTCTTTTAGCTTTTATTCCTCTTCAGAAGCCCAATCCCTCTGCCGTCATTTGTCGTTTCTGCTGTGGTCAATTAAATTTACTGTCTCGCAACCTGTGTCGTCTTCATATCTGGGTTCATACACGGGCGCACCCATAAATTTGTATCCAGTGCTTTTTAGGATGCCGCAGTCATGACATACGCACTGCTTGTTTTCGTTGATATGGCTCTATCCTCAGAATCCATGTCCTCAACTTTTTGGACTCGTCAATTATAAGCATCGTTTGACGCTCTCGTTCTCTATCCTGCGAGTTTTAACACTACTCGGTGAGTCACCTTCATGTCATTTCTTATAAATACTGAGCTTTTTCTCATAGCGCATACTCTTCTCTCGACGGTAGAAATCTTTGGATAAGGTTGGTCTCTCTGACTAGCTCTGTTAATGGTATTTGTCAATCTAAGCTAATCAGCGGCCCTCCTGCGCTTTTCGATCTAAGTTCGGACATTCTCTCCCTGAGTTCTTCGCCTGAAAGAGCCTTCGCCGTATGTGCAGTGGATAATGCTACAGTCGGACGGGCCATTGAATTCATAGGCATCCTTGACACCACTACCGCATACTGTCAGGTATGCCATATTCAGTAGAAGCTGTGTCAGGATTACGTTCAAAGCTTACAAGTTGCAGTGCCTCAGCTAGCGATTGGTAATAGCATGCGACATTATTCAGCGTGGACCACATAACAAGTGGTATCTGAATCGGTATGTCAACCGAGTTTCTAGAGCACATACGTAACGGAGGACTTACTTCAGCGGCATCGTTCAGATAATCTATGACCTGGCGGCAATCGTCGACAACAGCGGCCCAAATCGCATTGAATGCTCCGATTCGAAAGGTGGTATCCAAAGAAAGCTCCTTGACGTCGTTAATTGCCTCGTTTGCTTGAATTATGAGCGCATCATGCGCTTCGAGTGTCTTGATGGATGATTCGTCAGAAGCAATCTTCCTTTGGTCCCCTAAATCATAAACGTCTGTTATGACCAAGGCTAATCACATTTTTAATTTCAACATACCGTTCCTTTCATTCGTCAATGAGTTCATCTGGGCTGTCTCTATACCTATCGCAGCCAGACCCGCAATCTAGAAGAGTGACACAGTCAGGGTGAGCTCGCAGATTGATTGACCAACAGAATCACTGACTACGCCTAGTTCTCCAAAGATCGGGAATATACTGAGAACAGCAACACTTGCGATGGCCGTAGCGTCTATCTCTTTCGCTATTCCTGCGATTTGTGTATCCAGGCTGAATTCACGGTAAGTGAAGGAGACTGCTTTCAGATCGCATTTGATGCTTACCTTTGTATAGTAATGTTCAGCGATTTGATATCATTTTCGAGACCATCAATTGTAAGGTTATCCATCATATTTACGCTTCGCGCCAATGCTTGAAACGTTCCAGAGAAGATACTAAGATTTGTCTGAAAATTCGAAAATGACTGGGCCGTCGCTAGAGCTGAAGACTGTAAGGTGCCCGCTTCCTGTAAGTCTTACTAATTTACTATCGGGAATGATTAGACTTAAGACGGCGAGGACGTACGGCAATGAATCCCTGGATGGTCTGTATAGCATTGTCCAGTGGGATAGCGCCATTATCCGTCTGGTTGGCGATGTACGGCATGACATTTTCTGTGAAGTCGGTCGCGTATGCAGCCACGTTAGTTGCGGTATTGGTGGAAAGGTCGATAATGCGGACAAATGCCTGCGGTGAGTCAATAAAAATTCAATACAATGGATACTGCGCTCACATTGACGATGTTCCCCCACGTCAGATTGAACTTCGTTGGGACCAAGTTCAGTTGATCAACGGCCGTAAGCTGGGTGCTAACGTTCGCCAAAATGGTCTGTGCGTCCTTCTTTTAGACAACATCCAAGAACGGAAGATACATCTTACATGGACTGCGTTTATACTGGCAGTAAGATTGGAAATATCAGATTGAATGTCTGCCTGTCCTGTTGTTGTATGAATCGCAGAGCATTGCGCGGCATATGCTTCTCGAAGGACCGTATCATTGAGATTGCTCACAAAGGGTTCCCCGGTTCTAAGGGTGACAATGTCGAGACCTCCTAGACGGGTGATGTAGTCGACTCCAAGGACAGCTGGCTTCGAGGCGGAGGCGATAGATATCAGAGAAATGATGTATGTGAGTGATATGTACATGTTAGGACGATACTGCTGATGTGGTCCAGAAACTGCGTTAGAAACTTGTCCATCCAACATTTCTCTGTCGTTTAAGATATAATACGTCAGCCTGTATTCAGCACCTCATGGGTTCAAAATACTGAAGTTCCGAACTGAGATGGGGAGTCTGCTTTGTATCAGCAGTCCCGAATTCTCTGTCGAAGTCCCATGTCAATCAGGTGCCCAAAGTGGACAGGACGCACTTGTATGTTTCAAACAAGATATTTTCGACACTCTTTCTTCATACGGTTGCGATGATTTTGGCAACTTCGGCAAAATTTAGAAGTCAGTGATTCCTACCCAGAGTCTAGGTACGCCAAAGATGGCCAATCACATTGATGTTAAATATAGTATTTCCTTTCCCATTTTCCGACCTGCTCGCGAATGTACCCATAATCCAGTTTCGTCTTTCCGTACGGTATCTGTCTCAGGTAGACATCCGTCATAGGATCCTTCTCCCGAATCTGACATTTACCTTGGGCAGGCAACCACTGTGTACATCAAACGGCACACCTTTGCCGGTGAAATTCTTGAGAACTCCTCCCGGCACAGATTCGCAATCCTCTGAGGCGAATGTCCCCTACATGCGCATTATGAGGGTTGGACTTGTGACCATAGGGTCGAGTAGCATGCCAAGGCCACACCTTATCGGCAAATCTGTCATGATTCCAGACCAAACACCACGAAAACATTGAATTATTTCAAGGATCTGTGGATTAAATAATATGGATTGGAAGGTATATAAGGTAGGAAATGGGAACACCAAATTGCAGGAATAAGACGCCTCTTCTTCCTACATACCTAGACACCAAGCATGAAACTCACTGCATCCATCCTTCTCTTTGCCCAGTCGGCTCTCGGATTTTTCTTCCTTGAATCTGTACTTGAACGTTCTTACCCTCCTTCAATTGGGGGTAATTTCCTTCATCGTCGCCAGTCTCAAGCTCCAATTGTCGGCAATTTGTCCGTAACTCAGGCCGAGGCAGGATATGCGGCGATGTGCTCAACGGCCAACAGCAACACTGGGTCCAGTGCCATCCTAGCTGACATCAATAATGTCACCGTCAACGCGCTTGCAATAGAGGTATTCATTGACGATCTTTAGTCTGGATATATATGTGCTGATCTATTTTCCAGACCGAATTCCGCAACGTAGCAGCCCAGCTTGCCTTCATCGATAGCGAGAATCTGGACACTCAGAAATTCAGTGCGAATTGGACTGTATTGACTCAGGTGTGTAGCTCACCAAGCTCCGACCACCTGCTTTGTCTGATAGATTGGTTTATAGCAATGGACGAACATCCTTTGGGCTTCTCGTAATACGGCGTCCGATACAGTGGCATACTGTCAAGAATTCATTGATACTATAATGCCCTTCGTTGCCAACGCGAGTGGAATAAATGTACCGCCTCCTACTTCAATTGAAGTGCTTCAAGAATATATAGCGGTAGGACTCATAGTTTAACTTTTGTTTAACTTCGTGACTAAAATGCATTAAACAGGAAGCGCAGACATTCCAGAATAATGCGAAAATCACAGCAGATGCATTTGCATCTCTGCAGACGAACCTAACCATCTTTTCTGCCTCTTTCAATAACTTTGCACAGAAATTAAAGGCTTCAGATGATGCTGCGATCTCTTCACTCCTTGTCGACATAGATGCGTTGACCCGCACTATCAATCAGTGAGTGTTATAGGAGTTCACACTATCACCGTACTGATCCTTGATGTGCAGGCTCGATAAGGAGATATCTGAAGTCGCCACCGCGCTTGGTATCACTATTTTTACTGATTTAGCCGCTGTGGTCCTCTTCCCTGAATTCGCGCCAATCATTATCGTAAGCCAAGTTGAATGTAATTTATTTCTATGTTTATTCTAATTGAATGGTATAGGGAGTTGGAGTACTGGCAGTGGCGGGTGAGGGAGCCGCGTGGGGTATTCTGGCAAACCAGAGGAGCGGTATACCATTTTAATTTGGGTTGGTAGTAAAATACTGATCAAGAAGACATTCAATTCACACAGCGGCAGCCAACCAGCGCGCTAAGGACCAGGTTACTGTTCAGCAGCTTCAGCAACAGGAGAC
Organism: Gymnopilus junonius; assembly: GCA_015501075.1. Classification (NCBI taxonomy): domain Eukaryota; kingdom Fungi; phylum Basidiomycota; class Agaricomycetes; order Agaricales; family Galerinaceae; genus Gymnopilus; species Gymnopilus junonius. The sequence goes on along the minus strand of JADNYJ010000536.1, from coordinate 2,422 downwards.
GGCAATTGCACAAGCAAATTCCACTCTCCGTACAATTGCGAACGTGACAGTACCTACAATGGTGAACCAGCTACAGGCGTTCAACAACATTTGGAATGCTGTGGTCTCAGATTGTGAACAAGGCATAACGTATCTCAATACGGCCGAAACGCAGTCCCAATCAAGTGTAAGTCAGTATCTCGACTTTGGACGTACAGAGTATGCTGACTTGGTAAACAAGCTGGCCATCTTACTTCCACAAATATTCTGGTCTACTATCGAGCACGTCCCTTGTATGTATGAGCAAATAATTCCCGCCCTCGATCAGGTACGCCCTATTCCTTTTTTTGGAGCACTGTGCAGCCAGTTTTCTTATTATTACTTGGCAGTATGCTGCCGGAATTGCATCGTCGTCAATCCCTCCTCCCACATCAAATACGGTGTCCCTTTCCTCGGATTGGAAGACACTGGGAACTAGCCAATTCCATGCTAGAGTCCGGTCACTCGTTAGTAAGAAAGCAGCATCTTTGTCCGGAGCGCATGTAGTGTAAATCTATTCCCTACGAATGTTTTCGTTTGAGAATCTCTTTCATTTTTGCCCCGCTCTCGATTCTAGTGGATCTACACTTGTTTGGGCTATTATTCCGCCTGTACAAATGCTTTATGAAATTTACTTACCTTCGTATGAGACAGACATACTTTGGCGTGGATCAACAGAGAAATTTTGGTCTCCGCTGAATTACTCGGTTCTGCTGGTGGTGGTCTCTCGCGCGTGTGCTTCTCCTTGTCACCTTTCTCTTCATGCTTCCACCCAATACACCTCACCTGAAATCCTCCCTTCGTGATATGTACATCTTGTAAACTTCCTGACGATTTTGTTGGACTAAACCTGACTTCACCGGCACCTTTACACCAGGAAAATACAGCGCGTCCCATTTCATTATTCTGTCTTGGAAGGATACACGAAGGCGGTCGCAGCACTGGATCCTTCTGTTCCGAAGTGAATGACAAAAGATCCCAGCCTTCACTAAACCAGTTGTGCGTATTATATTAACCAATCACGCTCGCGACTCGCTAACCGCCCCGCTCAGGATTCGCCCATGCCACCAAATGGCAGAATTCCCGTGTACATCTGCATGCACAGCAATGTCGCTTGGGATGGCCGCTGGCGCCGCTGAATTCCGTTTGTTATGATTCCTCTGCCAGCGGAAGAGTTCCCGACATTGGCGTCTGCATCCCCCAGCATTAACTGAAGCGATTTTGCTGTAACAACCTATACTGCAATACTCGGTGTCTGCATCAGAAAAAGTGACCGACAGGTATATAGCCTTGCGTGCCCATATATGAATTACATTCCATGCTGTGGTTGCGATGTCTGGATAGCAGTACATCGAACGACGGCTTACATTGAGGTACATAGAAATAGCAGCACCGCAGTCAGCACAGAATCAGTTTCCCGATACCTGATAATGCATGGGAATGTATCGTGAGTTATTGCAGTCGTTCGGTAAATAGGAATGTAAGCGGTCGTTCGATGTACCGGAATGTAATGAAGTGACGCCAATAAATAACAATGTCTTGCTATGTACATCTTATCACCGTGCCCATATAGAGTCATGTAATATGATCTATTTCTCATTCCTGCCAGATAACCTAGACTAATCATCTCGACAATTCAGATACCCACATCACACACACTATAGATTGCGCAATAATATCATTGATGAAGCAATTTACATACACCCGAACTAGAAATACAGGCGGCAATGCGCAAAGCTCACGGCTTGGGATTCTTCTTGGTCTTCGTAACTTTGGCTTTCTTCTTCAGGGGTAGTTGGTCAGAGTTATTGACGTCCAAAGACTTTGAAAAAGCATTAGAATGAACTTATGTACTAGGAAGATAACTTACGCGCTTCGTGACCGAGGCTCTGGTAGCACGTTCCGTTCGTTGAGGTGTAGGTGTTGCATTGGCGCTCCTCTTATCCGGACTTCCATCTGCGATGGGATGACTCTGGACTAGTCTGTTCTCCACTGCTTTCAAGGTCTGTCTCTGATGGTATAATGAGCGAGAAGGATCAGGGTACGTTAAGGAGAACACTACCTCCTTTTGGCTGTAGCTCTCGCCATGTGTCTTCTCTGAGCGTGGACGCTTGTTCTTCTTGAGGTTCTTCTCCAAAATCGTAACTTGATTATCCAGGGTCTCATTGTCGCTGTTGTCATCGTCAACATCCCGTCGTATCTGACTACCTGTGATCGGTGAGTAGCTGTTGAAATTCGATCAACTTCCTGATCGCTAGTGTCATCGCTGTTGTGCCCGTTGAATCGAAGAACAACCTTGGCTTGTGCAGGAGATGGAGTCGTCGTCAAAATCCTGGGGGCCTCGATCCTGACGGCCTGAAGCCGCGACCTGGCATACCTGCCGTGGAGTTGTGTTTACCTCGTG
>JADNYJ010000535.1:0-21507 GCA_015501075.1 Gymnopilus junonius | reverse complement strand
GACAGAGAGAACGAAAGGGGAAATAGAAAGAGATCAAAATCCATCTCGTACATCAAGAGAATAGGGTCAAGGAGCCACTCCATAGATTGCATCAATCAGCATAAAGCACATGCTTGTCCGTTCCATCCATCCACGCCCGGAGCTCTTCGTCCGTATCAAGACCAACAAAGGTGTTGGTCATGCTGTCGCGATACCTCAGATTGGCTACTTCACTCCCAAGCCGGGCTTGCACCTTGTCCATCAGTTCGGCGTGCGTGACCTTTGGATGGACGCGAATCGCAATGAGGTCATCCGCTACTCTGTCAAAAATCTTAATCTTGACGAACGCGGTTTGTGGATTGGCGGCAGATATGGGGGGGTTGTTAAGGTTTGCAGTCGCATTCGAATGTGACCGCGACCGTGAAGACATGGTCTGTGATGCTTGCGAGGACCGGAAAGACTCCGACGATAGTGTTACGTCGGGGGGTTGATAACCACTGTCGTTCCATCTTGAGCTTTGACCACTCCGTGGCTGAGGTGAGCCGTTGCCTTCTCTCTGCAGAGGAGAGTTCGATCTCGAATTGGAAGCATATGAATTCGACTGGTTAAAGGAGGCTGAAGAGCCTGACCGTTGATGATTCTGAGCGAGGGCATGGAGGCGCAGGTTACTGTCATCTTGGTACCGCCGACTACCTTCGCTGTAGGGATGCTTGTCATAGTTTTTGCGCTGGGGAGATGGAGCGTATCCTTCGTCTTCATATTCTGAACCATCACTAGGAGGGCGATGCTGCACGTTCATTCGGGCCATTTGTTCGCGAATTTCATAAGCGTCATGAGAATAGTCGTCCAGAGGATCATCATTGAAAAGCTCATCCAGTTCTTCAGCTCGTGGTTCTCCTTCATTTTCGACGTCTCCTGGTTTCAGGGCCAAAAATTTACGAACGACCATATGTTCAAGGATGTATCTTCCGCCAGTTTTTTCCAAGATCGCAAAGAGCTTGCACATAGTCATCTAGTTCGCCTTTTCGAGTGGCTGTCAATTGGTCGTCGACTTGCTGAGCAGGGCCGGGCATGTAAGGGAGGGTCCTAGGTTCTGGCGGTTGTCGGCCGGCCTCACGAGGAAAACGAGTCCAAGAGCGAGACTTGAAAGTCATAGAAATCATTGTACTGACGGAATAAAATAAGATTCTTAGATGGTGGTAGCCTGGTCTGGCCAGAGCGATTATAGGGCTGGTATATGGCGTCAATCCGAACCAATATTCATCCATTTCAAAGTGGAAAGAGACGACGCTCGCAGTAAGAAGTATGCCTTCTGGGAGGACTTCGGGTGTTGGGGGACGCTCCGCTTTGGGAGGGGGTGGTTGGGAAGTATATGGGCTGTTGACGACTGCGGAGGACCTCGAGGGTGCATCGATGACACCTAAAGCGATACTGTTTTGCTTGTAGTTGAGCATTGCTCGTTTCCAATCTTCAACCTTGGGTAATTCCCCGCGATCCATGAGGCCTTCTACATCGGGGATGGCTTTACCTGTTGTCGGGTCGTGAATTTCGACGAATGAAACGGGGATTAAACCAGGGCGGCCAAGACGACCAATAGGTTTGGCAACGAACCACTCGCGATTGACTGGGCAAAACGGTGATGGATCGCCGCGCTTGGCGTCGAGTTCATCTGCTCTCTCTGCGCTGAAATCGTGAAGGACGATGGCATAGAAAACCTGAGATTTAGGGATGTGGTCGGATCGGACTGGAGAGACGACAGGGGGAGACATGGACTGGACAGAGGCAGCCTGTGAGGTGCGGTTTCCTGGGGAAGAGTAAGCGAAGAAAGGGTCGGGAAAGAGAAGGACGGACTGTGGAGCATTTTTGCCAAACTCTTCAAACATGGCACGGGGGACTAGGCCCGCGAGCGCCGGTGACAGGATTGTGGGCCTCATACCAGGTGGGAATCTGGTCTGAATCCTTGAGGACATAGAAAAAGTCGCCCTTGAGGAAGGAGAGCTCCTGGGGTGCCTGGGACCTGTAGGAGGAGAGGGCGCGGATGACCTTTTGGGGGGGCAGAATGGCAGAGGGGGGCTTGGAGACAGAGGGAAGGGGACGGGAGTGGATATCTGCGGTCGCGAGGAAGAGTCCCTGTTGCTGTTCAGAGACTTGCGGAGGGACTTCATGGCTGCAGAGCACAACTGACTGCCAATCTCTATCAATAGTCCTACTTATCGCACACGTGACCCTAATGCTACCATGGTGATCATTCTCTATTATGTAAGGTCGGACCCATTAGTAAACAAACACTCCTCCTCTGTCATCCACCCATGGCCGCAAGAAAATTACAGAGTCAGTGTCCCATATCCATAGCACAGTTGTCTCCCATCTCAATGCCCTGTATTGTCAGCCGAAATTGACCGCACCCTCAAAGGGTCTCCGAGGGCGTCGAGCTCTTCGAGAGCATATACGGCAAGATGCAGTCGTCCACCAACCAAACCCAGAAAGAGAAATCTGAGCTAGATTTGAAAACACAGATCAAGAAGCTGCAGCGATTGCGCGACCAAATCAAGACTTGGGTGGCCAGTAATGACATCAAGGACAAGGCCCTGTTGGAGAACAGAAGGCTCATTGAAACGGTGAGCTTCTCCTGTGTTTTACATATTATGCCTACGCCGCGTTGCGCACAAATGCACGTCATGTCCTGGCTGCCTCGTGTTGTAATTTTTTTCGACATGAGGTTTCTGACTTGCATGTCATCTTTTTCAATTTTCTATGTTTTATGCTTGCGTGTTGTGCCCAATCTTGTCCTCCATCCTTTCGCTTGGATTTTTCTAATCTATATGGCCACAATGAACAGCAAATGGAGAAATTCAAGGCTTGCGAGAAAAGAGATGAAGACCAAGGCCTTTTCTAAAGAAGGTCTGATACAAGCCGCCAAACTCGATCCGAAAGAGCAGGAGAAGGAGGAAGCGATTCAATGGGTGAATCATCAGGTGGAAGAGCTGCAAATGCAAGTGGAACAGACAGAAGCAGAGGTGGAGGCCATCCAAGGCGCTGGAAAGAAGCGGAATAAGGGTGGTCAGAACGCCGGGCGCCCAGGAGGAGCTGGAACAACTTAATGAACGACGAAATGGCATATAGTCGGTTGGAAATTGTTCTAAGGATGCTCAATAATGGTTCTCTGCCTCTGGACAAAATGAAGGACTTGAGAGACGACGTTGGCTTCTTTGTGGAAAGCAATATGGTTCGTAACACCTAATTCTCGTTATCGCAGGGAACAGTTTCTGAATCATCTCGAGCAGAACGAAGACTTTGATGAAGATGAGGGCATATACGATGAATAAATCTTGATGAGGAGAAGAGAAATTCGGTCTTGCTGCTGACGACGACGATAGCGAGTCGTCAGGTAAATCAGTGAAGGTGTGTGTTTTTGCCTCGGATATGAAATTTGTTTCTAATGACTTGTAGATGCTCCTCCACGACCGGCTAAGAAACATGATGAGGAGAGCGTAACAAGCAGCAAACGAGATGACAGTCCAATATTGAAGAAGGCTTCGGCATCTATAAACCTGCGGAGTACGTGGGCGTCTATCTCGGTCTCCTCTCTCAATTTACTAATTAATTACTCCAGAGCAATCAGTGGATAGTATGTCGTTTTCTGGAACTCCATTGGTCAACTCTAAATTTGACTTTACTCGCAGCCAAACCTCCTCCAAATCTGACATTTGCACAACAACCCATGTCCACCATCCTCAAGTCGAGTTTACAACAACAACAGCAACAACAACAACAACAGGCGCCGCGACCCGCAGCCCCTGCCGTCCTTCCGCCGATACGATACGCAGCTGCTGCAGCAGCAGCAGTTTCCGCCCCTTCAGCCCCTTCCTCGTCACTGGCAACTGCTTCAACGCCAAATACACCCGCCGCGGTTGCCTCTTCGCATCCTCAGCCTCCTCCTTTGACAGCTCCCTCAATACCTCCAGTATTAACCCAAGAACAACAGAGCGCCGCTACTTCATCGCCGAGCCTTACGCAACTTTCAGTAACGAGCCCTATGTTGTCGTCAGCTGCATCGGCATCACAGCAACCCGACGGTTCGTTCTACTCTGGGCAAGAATCCCCTGCTTTGTCGGAAGCTGTTTCTGCAGGAAAGCCTACCCCCCAATCACCTCGCCACGAAACAGCGCCACGAAAGGGTTGGTGAAAATATATGCTGCTAAAGACTTGCGACTGACTTTTCAATAGATTCGATATCGTCGCCTCTAGTTCCTGGTGAGCCGCCAAGTGCAACAGTATGCCTTTTTTGTCTTTTGTCCCTTTTCAAATATGTAATTTCCTTGATTTTACCGCAGACAATGGCTCCGGAAGCGTCACAACCGCCTCAGCCTCTGGTACAAAATGGACCACAAGCCTTGCAATCACAAACGCCTGCCGCATCAGTGCCCTCACCATTACCACAACAGCTGCAGCAATTTACGCAGAAACCTAAATCCCCTCGACCTGCCACACCTCCAACCCAAGCTCCCATGTTCCCTCCTGGCGTCAAAGTACCGCAAGCGGAACAACAGCAGGCAGCTGCTGGGGCAGTGTCAGCACAAGGGCAACAAAGTATTGGAACTCGTCCCTCATCGACATCTCAGTCAGTACCTCAACATCGTCCTAACGTTCCCGCTGCTTTCCCCGGCTCTCTATCGGATTTGGTTGTGTCATTCGAGAATGTCAAGCAGAAAGGTGATATTCCTATTTATGCTTCCCGTTCCTGGTGATTGATGTGTTGCTGTCCAATTACAGCGTTGCGTGCTCATAATCTCGATCAAGTGCACAAGATGTTGGAAGGCAGTCATTTAAGTGTACCGCAACCACAGGACACTGAGAAGTAAGTTTAATTCCGAAGCAAACTTCTCTGTCGCTCATGTCGTGTCTCCAGACCCAAGTACTATGTGCCTCGCAACCCTTTCCAGACTGCGCCATACTACCCTCAAACACCCCACCCTCTGCTTCAGACGCCCGGTATCTTCCAACAGCTGGACGTAGAAACATTATTTTGGATTTTTTACTATCTCCCTGGTACATACCAACAGTGCGTATTCTCTGACATCCTATAGGACTCCTTTTCTGATTAGAGCAGGTATCTGGCTGCCAAGGAATTAAAGCGTCAATCCTGGCGTTTCCATGTGAAGTATTTAACCTGGTTCCAGCGTCACTCAGAACCTCAGGCTATCACAGAAGAATACGAACAAGGAGTTTATGTCTACTTTGACTGGGAAGGGTCGTGGTGTCAACGGAAGAAGAGCGATTTCCGTTTTGAATACCGCTACCTCTCTGAGGATTAAGCGTCGGCCATTCTTTTGCATCGTCATTAGCATACTTTTCTCTCTTTTATTTTGCCAATTTTTTGTATCCATCACCTATCAGCCTGGATGCCGCTGTAGTTGAAAGATAGTCTTTCAATTACTATTTTGTTCCGTAAACCATGCGGACTGCATTAAATACTTATGAAGATATGTACTACTCTAGTTTGATGACCGCCCCGATGCTCTCGAAGGCCTTTTGCAGCTTCTCAGCTTCCTCCTTCGAGATGTTCTCCTTCAGTACTTTTGGTACTGACTCAACAAGTTTCTTGGCCTAATGAAAGCGAGAGTTTTAAGAGAAAGGTTCAGGGGGGAAAAGAGGGGGAGAAAAAAAGAGCGTACATCCATCAATGTCAGATTTGGTACTAGCGCCTTCACCTCCCGGATGACCTTTGGTTTCGAACCAGCATCGAAGGATTCGAGCTTGAGGTTGAAGACGGTCTTTTCCTTGGGCTTCTCCTATGACAAAAATCAGCAAGATGTAAGTGTACGACTGGAAGAGGACGAACAGCAGCTGGTTCGTCCGCGGCTGGAGCAGCGGCAGCAGCAGCAACTGGGGCAGCGGAAGGAGCGGGCATGGCAACTTCTTGGATATTTAGTCGAGTCTGTAAGGATTCATCTAGTAAGCCTACGCTGTTTTTTCTGGACATCGGTTCTCCCGAACGAACCTTTAGCTGGGCAACTAAGTCGGACGCCTGCAAGAGCGTTAAACTTGAAATGTCATCTACAATGCGAGCAATTGCTGGGTCACTTGAAGCTTGCGTTGGAGGGGGAGGAGAAGGTTTGGAAGGTTTTGACTCGGCAGCCGTGGCCAGCCATCGCGCAGAACTGGCTACTCTCGAGGGACTACACCGGGGGGACCCGTCAGAACGCGACTTGCAACGGAAAAGAGAGGAAGAATACCGAATGGATAATGATGGCCGCGAAACCGCTCGCAGAACAGCAGTGCAACGGCTCTGGAAACTTGTAAGAAAGGAGAAAGTTCAAGTTCTTGTGACCACTTACAGCCATGTCTTTACGAATAAACGCGACTTCGCAGAACGGAATGGTCAGAAATTTGTGATTCTATTTTCGTTTAATTGTCTGGGGCGTCCGTGTGATAATTCAAACTCCGCAAAGTCGAGTCTCTCGCTCTTCCAAATTGTTATAACTCAAGTTACACTTATATGTTAAAATTTCAACTTATATAAAAAATACAAAAATATGGCTACAACAGATAGAGCAAGCTAAAATGCTTTGGGAGGTCCAATAATATCTGACCCGGAGCGCTTTGCTTCAAGATCAAATGCTTGCCTCAAATCCACATGCAATTCCTCTGACACCTCAGGAGGTGGTGGTCGCCTCCAGAAGCAAAGAGTGCATATGATGTCCTGAAATAAAAAAATTTACTAAATATTCTCGGGATCCCAGATTCCCTCTCACCCTTTGTGTCCCGAAAATCATAATAACCATCGTAGCAGCTATTGAGAAATTCAGCTGAAAACCTTTGACTAAAACATGCACGCGAGTAGCGCACCTAGAGCTATAACAAGGTCGGGGACAGGGCTCGAAGGTGAATTGATGGATAAAAGGCTCAAACTACAACAGTTATTTGGAAATATAATTGAAGTCGAGTAAGTTACTAACCTCATGGCAGTGATGGTGTACAACCCGAAAGCTATGATACGAAGCGGTAGACTGAGATCCATAGTCCATTTAGGTAGGGCATCCTTGGTGACCATTAAGCGTTTATAAATAAGCACTGCAGTCCAAGCTATATATAATTAGGTCGAAACGTACTTAAGCTCCAGGATCCAAATACTCACTGATGAAAATGAACGTTGAGAAAAGAATAATGGCTGAGAAGACGCTCAAAGAATCGGTTCTAAATCCATCATGAGCGAGATTGCAACATCACTAGGGGAGGTGAATTACAAAGGTGATGATTGCAAGGAGCAGTAGAAGAAACGACGATTTCGCGAAACGCGAAGAGGGCTCGTTGCACCGACCTAGGATATGTATGAGATAGTAAACAATGGGATATGTCGACAGCATCAAGTGCAGGATGCATATCCACGCACTGTTGCAGTCGCTACGACGCAAACAAAGAAGGTCACAAATGGCAGAGTCAGCATCTAAATAAAAATGTTGATTTTGTTGCAAGAATTAAGATGGAGTTAACATACTATCCAAGTTCTGATAATGTGATCACTGTCCTGGTATTCCTCGCCAAAAAAAGCTGCCCTCGTTGTAAAGAACATCTGCAGACAAGAAGTTCCTATCGTTGGAAAACACATTGCCCATGCTTCATTACTTTACCTGTAAGACTAGCATGAATGCCGCCGTAGATGTCCTGGACGATACTCAGATAGTAAAAGGTTGCGATGATCGACAGGGCTTACAGAGCAGGCATCCCATACAGAAGGGAAGCTTGAAGCAAACAAAGCATTGTTGACGGTTCCGGCCCTACTGTTCGACCAGCATACACCCTTACGTGCAATGCCAGTGCTTTAGCTGAGTAGAGATACAGGGAGGTGTACTCAGGTGTACTCACAGTAAGCTTGACGAACTTGAATGTTGTCGGCAAGGTCAGGCAAACCTCATGATTAAACAAAACACTTACAATCCAACGATGATAAACGCCACACATAAATTCACAAAAGTCGGGTGTCGATTGACCCTCTTCGAAAAGAAAACAATACTAAGCAATATAGGAAGGCCAAGGTGCGATGGCCACATGTTGAGGACCAGAAAAAATATCAATTGGCCATGGGTCCCTCGCACAATGTTCACTGGGAGATCATCGTCTGCCACAAAATTCAGGAGGGTGTCATGGCTCGAGGAACTACACTTACCCGTTGGAGCCACTGTAGACATCAAGTGGACAGTAGCTTGTGGAAGAGAGAATTTCAAAGAGGCTGCCCCAATAGAACGTAACGGACGTGAAGCCCGCTTCAACTCTCCAACTCGCGCTGCCAGAGCAGAGGGAACGAATAAAGATGATATTCACACTGTCAGTATACCTCCGTTATTCAACGAGAGTCACAATCCTTTGACCTCGTCACCTCGATCCTTGATATGTCACGTAACTGGCTTTTCCCTTTCAAGCCCAAGTTGTGCCCACGGTCGTAATTCATGTTGCCATCAAGTCCATGCCCCACGTTGACCGATGAAGTTGTTACTATGGAGAGAGTGAAATTGACATTAGAGGTTATCTGCAAGGTTTGACCAGAGGATTCTGCGTCTTCTGATTGGCTTGGGGCGGTGGGGCTTCGACTTATATGGGAATTCCTTAGGAATAATCCAACTTGCAGATAACCTCTATTGACAACGTTAATCGAGGGAAAATAGGCGCATTCAAGGTAATATCAATGGATTTCGTTGTACACATTTTGGGACGCGTCTTCGAAGAGTATCCTGCCTTACCATTTTATCGTGAATCAGAAAATATCATGACATTCGCGATTTGGTCGCATCAACCAACGGTGAAGTCCTGAGCTGCATAATAAAAATGACAGGGTACATGAACGCTTCAACAAGGGAAAAAAACTACCAGACAAACTGGAGGAACAGTATTACATGAAAACAATGATAAGTGTGAAGAACTCAGCGAGACGATACCTTATATCTAACATTGCATGTTCAACTATTTGCGCGGCACCAACGGGAACTAACAATAGCACGAGAGAACTGGGCTCTCATTATCCTGATTTGTAGCCCTATCAGAGGGCGTCAGTGATGTGCCGAGAAATTGGATGATATATTACCTTGTCTTCCAATTTCCAGAGGGCGATTCTTAACCAACGTTTGAATCGTTTTCTTGCTTCGAATTTCCAATTGGTCAAGGTTCAAAATGGCTTTAATGTTCCAATCGAGACAAGTTAGAAAAATTCAACGACGCCTTTTCATAATCGTTAACGGGGGGTCCTTGAAACCGCACAAAGGATTGCAGCTTACCACGAGAAACTGATCTAGTTCTCATGAATCTCATCCCACAAGAGGAAAGGGTCTTGATGGTCTGACTCTGTGGCATCTGAAGGGGATGTTTAAATTACGGGGCAAAGCTGACGAGACAATGAAAGTAGCTGACCTTAATTAGGCTTGAGCGTCTTAGCTGAGCAAGAGTAGGGTATACATATTTACTAGACTTTTCCGCGCGCAGCAGAGATGACAAGCAAAGCCGAGCCCACAAAGATGAGAAACAAGTCGCGGAGATACTTGCAAATTAACGATATGTAGTCCAAAAAAGGGTTCATCGTGCCGGACTTTTGAAGGAGCATCCAGGTTTGTATGAAACGTTCAAGGCATTGAGAACAAAAGTTGAGACAGTTATATCATCTAGGCCTGAATAACAAGCCAGCCTCGAACGAAATCATAACAATATCAGGTGAGGACCAAATAACAAACCACTTCTGTACTCCGAGATCCCAATAGCATAGCCAGGAGTTGAGAAATGGGTCTAGTCAGTTTCATACGTAAGAGTACAGTAGAGATGACTTTCGGACGCGACTTGGTGGCAGCCCTGAAGCCTCCGAAATAAGCACAGCCAAATAGCGCCGCGATCCCTTACCACAATTTCGTTCACCACTGGAGCTCGTCATATCATCATGGTTTCACTAGCGCGAACCATTCGCCATATACGCCGCGCAGGATTGAGAGAATGGTGGAGACAAATGCAGTACATTGGTGACGCGAAATGGGGTACTTACGTTGGGAAAGACCAGTATGTCCTTATGACTTCCGAGTAATCACGGTCCTGAGCGAACCTTCTTTATAGGTTCGGAAACAGGTATTTCGAGAACAGAAATGCAGAAGAGGAGATTCCGGGTTAGTATTTACCATTCCATTTGTTACGTTCTCTGATGTGTTGAATTTGTGCAGGTCGCCACCGATGGGTCGATCTTGCTCAAGTATGGATTGCCTCTAGTTACAAATTCTTCCAGACTAATTGCTCTTAATTCAGCACGAATACAATGCATCACAAGTACCTCCTGAATGGCATTCCTGGATATCGCATATCCGGAAAGACCCTCCCAATCAAGACTCAGTCATGCAGCATCTTTCTCCTCCCTGGAAGGCGGTAAGGCATACACCATATGTTAGGCATTCCAAGCTGACATATTTACCCCAGCCCTACGTTGAAAACTTGACTGGCACCAGAGGAGCTTACAAGCCTTACAATACGGTCGTCCCAAAGTACAAGGAATGGGAACCTAAAGTGACCCTTCGTGCCTAATTCTTGTGTATTTCTCTAAGTCACCTCGAGATATGGCTTTATTTTACATTCCTACTTCTATGTATTGTGCAATACATCTTCAACAACCATCTCGGCTATTGCAAGACTCGATGTCAACCCTGGAGACTCTATTCCGAGTAAACTAATCATTGCGTTACTGTGGTTGCGTTGCGCATCTACACTTGGGTAGTCCGCTTTGATCACAAAATCTTGGAATCCTCCTCCAGGGGGGATAAGTTTCGGCCGGATCCCAACATAGTCGGGTTGCAAGCCTTCCAAAGCCACTCCAGGCAAATAGCTCGTGACAGCTTGGTAGATATCAGGAAGCCTTGAGTCGTCAGGTATTAGATTCCTCGTCCAAAATTCTGCATCTTTTTCAGTTCCCGTTATGTTTGACTCTGGGGGATCGATCCATTCAATGTCAGGACCGAAACGAATCTTGCCCTGTAGATCCAATGTCAAGTGTGTACCGAGCGATTCAAATGCGTGAGCATTTGGCCCCGTTTGCGGGCAAGGATATATGAGATGAGATACATTTGAAACCCCAGGACCGTGATAGGAAGCGTAAGAACCTCGGGCATAGAACATGGGTATTCGATTTTCTGTTGGAAGGAAAGAGTTGAGGAACATAACACTCGAAAGACCTGAAGCATTGATGAGGTGGCGCGCAAGTATGGCATAACCTCCTTCCCCCTGGGAAACGGCTTGTACCACCCATCCTTCTTCATTGGTTTCGATATCTGGTGCACCTGCTGCGCTCCGGGACTTTTGGTACCGGTCAACCCTCACGGCGTCTGTGGCAAAGACGAGCTCCCCTCCCTCGGAATCTAGTATATCCTTTTCTAAGCTCTCCATTAAAGAATGAGAATCGATGATTCCGGTCTTGGGAGACCATAGTGCAGCGACAATATTTTCGGACAGGTCCGGTTCCAATTCTCGTATTTCCCGTTTGGAAAGCAGCTTGGTCAAAAGTACAGGATCTGTCTGGGAAGACTTAGGAGAATGGGGCGGCCATTTAAGCTTGAGTGACTTAGCATGGAGTCCCTCGACATAGGAACGCTGGTCCTCTGTGGCTACCACGAGCTTTCCTGTTTGTTTAAATGGAATGTGATATTTCTCGCAGCGTTCGTACAACAAATCGCGCCCTCGGAGGCACAAGCTCGTCTTCAGTGACTCAGGAGGGTAATAGAGTCCTGGGAACGACAATCAGTTGAATAGCGACAACAACCGACAAAAGGAGAACTCTACCTGAATGAACAACTTCGGAATTACGCGAACTGGAGAACCGTTCATATAGATTTTGTTCATCACTTGGGATACATCTTCTAGGCCCACCTTGTTTCTTCCCCCGCACGGGCGTGCCTTTCCAAAAGATAAGTGGATTTGGACGGGAAGCGCTGACACAAACGTTGAGCTACCGCGAGACCTACGACACCTGGCAAGATGGCCTCGTCATTTGGTCAATCAAAAAACACTGCTTTGCTTTTACCTCCCCCGATTACTGCAAAGTCAACGACACATTCCGGATTCTAAGAGAGGAACCGAATTATATTAAAGGTCATGCAAAAGCACAACGTGTCGCTTACTTTGTACTTGAACCTTCCGCTGTCGTTCAAAGCTCTCGTAAGCCCTTTTATGGCGCGCATCTGGTGTAGTAACTTCGAAGGCATTGGATTTGGAATCAATTTTGGCTAACTATATTACATAAGTAATTCAGGTAGATAATTACCTCGTCAGCTTTTCATGTGGATGGGACCAACACAGCGAAATGAATAAGTAGGGTTATTTGGATAGATTTACTGTAAAGCCCGTAAAGCCAGATATTTTTAGCACGGACCTGAGGATGGTGCCCCGGAATCAGTGTTGGCAGCGCCAGTGTGGCTAAGGGATATCCAGCCCTCATGGATGGATGGATATCCACGGGATAATCCATAATCCACGACTGGGGCCACGTCATTCCCACAAGCCGGCACTCGGAAGCCGGTCATGCCTTGCCTTAAAATAGTAAAACGTTGATGTACACGTCGCGTAGATTTCAGTCGAGTTAATTTAGAAACACGGCAAGCGCTAGCAATACGGAATGAATTTCGAGAGGTCACATTCAGAAGAACACTTGAAAGCATCGAAGTAAATTGCTTCCAGGGTAATTCCTATTTGCTATCAATTTAACGACCCATGTTCAGGATTTTCATTTTGAGAGAGTAGCTAATGCCGGAAATTTACCTTGAAAGCTCCTACTCGATCAGAGCCTTGCTATGAATCCCCGAGATTAAGGAAGGAAGAGTGAATAATACCATTTCTTCGCAGTAATCTCGTATGTATCTCTTTAAAAATAAAACTAGATTCATATAAAAAGTTACAACTATGCACTTTTCTTTTGCTCACAGCCTCTCCATATTTCCTTACAGTTATGGCACCCAGTGAGAGCTGGGGTTATCATCTCTTTCTCGAGCACCCCGACGCACCAAAAAAGCCTGGCGACCCGAAACTGAGGCAAGCATACTCCGACGATGCTTGTCAACACAAGAAACTCTTCTGCATTGCCTGTTTCCATACTGCTGTCAATGCTGAAAAGGCCAAGGACACCGCAGAAGTCTCTTCAAGAGCTCATGTAGCATTACGGACTGACCAGATGATAGAGGCTGAGTGTGAGTTGACATATATCTCTGTCTATATTCATATCGTTCATTGCGAATATTTTAGTGTGGTCAGGCAATTACCCAATGAAGTATACAAGGTGGCAAGCTGGTCGGATTGAGAATGTTTTGAGACATATCTCGTGCTGCATACATCAAACTCAAGGTGATCGTGATAATGCTAAAAAGGTTGCTAAGGATAAATCATACATGAATTCTGGTGGCAGCCCGATGAAATCTCATGGGTCACTGTCTTTCCAGATCACGGCTCAGCCTCCTTGGGCACCTATGCCAGCACCTGGTTTTCCTATCAATTCTTTTCAAACTCCTTTTCAGTCCCAATCAGGTTATGACCCATATTCCCCGCAACAAGGGTCTTCTTCATCTCTGCTATTGTCTTACTCAAACTCTCCACTGGGTGGATCTCCTGTGCCAAGTCCGTCAATTCCATCACCAGTTATAATTCCACCATATTTTACACCACCTCCACCTTCGGCAGTCCCATCACCAGGTCATTCCACAGCAGCATCTCCTTCTATAGGCCAAATTGAAATCCAACTCCCTGCCACAAAGCATGCTCGGGGTAGAGAAAGCCTTTCCCGGCAGTCAAGTTTAATTTCTAGGCCTCTTTGGACCTCGGATAATCAAGAGCGCTTTGCTATTCGGCTTGCTCGCATCACTGCCTCTTGTGGTTTTCCTTTCCGCTGGGTAGAGAACCCAGAATGGATTGCATTCTTGACAGAATTTTTACCATTTGCCACACCAGTTTCTTGTCAACAAATCTCTGATCGATATGTTCCACAAGAAGTTGCTAAAATTCGGGGTCGGGCAATGTCTGAAGCAAAGGATCAACATGCAACTTTGCAACTAGATGGCTGGAGTGGTATTAATTTTCATCACTTCTTGGCCTTCATGATCACAACTGGTCAGCGGAAGGTATGCAATTTCTTTCTTTAATTCATAAACCAGCTTCTAAAATAGTTTCAGCTTTATACTGTCAAGGTTTTTGATACTTCGGCAGATCAGAAAACAGCAGAACATGTACTTAAACTAATCAATAAGGTTATGAAGATACTTTGTGAACAATAGGGCGTGAAGCTTGTCGCAATAACCACTGATGCATCTGGAGAAACCAAGAAAGCACGGAAACTCTGCATCACTGCAGACAAGTCTTTAATTGCACCGGACTGCTGGGCACACCAAGTAAGTTTACTGTCACTTTGGAATTCTGATCTAGTTCTAATACTATATTCCTCCAGAATGCTCTTGTAGTCAGTGATTACATGCGTGTCTCAACAAATCACCTTCTGTCCTATGCTGAAATGGCAAACAGCCTTATAACATGGCTTCGAAGTAAGACTCAAATTTTAGGCCTGATGCGCATCGTACAGGAAGGAGTTGGCTGAGGTGGTGGAGCCCTTAGCGTTATTCGTCCAGTTGCAACACGATGGACAGCTTATTTTACAGCATATAAACGCCTTATCGAGCTTCATTGGGTACTACAACTAATGACCCAAAGGAGTGACTACCACAATCGGATGTTGGCAGGTAGCAACCGTCCAGCAAAGGAAAAGGCTTCGGAAATGGTAGATGTAATTGGTAAAGGTGACTTTTGGCAGGGATTAACGAAGTAAATGGCATCATTTCTTATTAATTGTGCTCTCAAATAAATGCTGTTTTATGTTCTAGGATTGTAAAACATTTAGAGCCACTTGCTCGGTCTTCTTGCATTTTACAGGCTGCGCATGCTCGACTTGATCAAGTTCCACTCATTTTTGGCTCGCTTTTAATGGAATACACTAATTTGCGAAATGATCCTGGCCTTTTCGATACTCTCGATCTCATCAGCGTTATTGAAGACAGCATAGAACGTCGATGGAATGCATGTGACCAAGATGTTTATCTTGCTGCAATCATTCTCCACCCTTTAATTAAGACTAAACTGATTAGCGCCCGTGCTGGATTGAACCGTATGAATATGTGGGTGCTTATCGACAAACTCTGGAACCGGTTCTATCCTCGACAGGAAGCAGATGACCTTTTCATGCAGTTTAATGACTATCTTGATTTTACTGGTCAGTTCAAACATCTTGATGATTTTTCAGAAAAGGTCAAACGGGAAGCTGACAAGCTGGTGAGTTTGCCAGTCCTTCAAATTAGATGAAAACATTGCTCACACTGGCAAATTTGATTCATTCAGAATATTGATGCTGATCCACTTGCTATGTGGCGAGGATTGAACAATGGTGGCAAGGCTGTCGTTGACCTCCATATCCTCGCCAATCATATATTTTCCATCTGCTGTAATTCGGCCTCATGCGAGAGGCTCTTCAGTATGTTTGGCCTGATCCTTACAAAACTTCGATCACGGCTTCATGGAGACAAGATGACAGAAACTGCCGAGCTGCATATGCATATTCGGGATGAACATATTGCAAATGGGACCGCTGCTGAGAGGCTCAAGTGGAAGACGACATCTCATGGTCCAGCACCGGATTCACAGACTGGCTCCACATCAAATATTATTCAGCACACTGCTACGGCCAACACTGCGGTCGACAACTCTAACTCAGAACAGAATGCCGATAATTTTGTCGATGATGAAGGTCTTATTAATGATGGCATAACCACCCCAGGTGCAGGAAGCGCTCGGCGTACCTTTGGTTCTATCATTAGCAAACTCTCCAATGCAGCTCTAGAAGCAGAGTCCAAGGACAACGAGTCAACTTATCAGCCAACTCCGCAGCAGCCAGCGTCTTCCACTGAGAAAATTCCTCTCTCAATGTTATTCGATTTCCATCTCGACTACTGGAAATCGCTCGGAAAGACATCCAGTGTTCGGTCCATGCAAGAGGAGCTAGAACTCCATGAACTCTTAGATCTTGATGCCGACGGTGATCCAGATGATGTAGAGGATGAAAGTGATGTATTTTATGCTAGTATGTAACACTACGGCTACTTATCATACTGTTCTGTGCTGTTTTACGCACAATCTATCATCTATCTTCGCAGAGGCGCATGCTTATCAATGTCTGATGCACGAATTGATGTCCTCTGCCATTTTGAGCCAACTCCACGCCCTTATAACCCACGATAATCCACGTTTCGTGGATTATCAGGCTATCCACGTGGCTATCCTGTGGACTTGCCAACACTGCCCAGAATGCATCAGAACTCGTCCAGTTCTGGGCTAGGCGTGATGTGATTGCACATGAAGGTAGCCGAGCTTGCGGAAAGGGAAATTTTTTAGTCAAAGAGAATAGATCACCAAAATTTCAGCATTCTTTTCAGGAGGCAGAGAAATTTTTTTGAAGTTCAGAGGTATGGAAAAGACGTGTCTAGAGTGTACATGAGCTCACACCGGCATGCTTGGGAGAGCTTGAGCCACCCATCACTCC
Organism: Gymnopilus junonius; assembly: GCA_015501075.1. NCBI lineage: Eukaryota > Fungi > Basidiomycota > Agaricomycetes > Agaricales > Galerinaceae > Gymnopilus > Gymnopilus junonius. The sequence continues at coordinate 4,946 of JADNYJ010000535.1, read as the reverse complement.
GAGGCTCTGGCTTTACAGTGGAAATGAACCAGCTCACTTTGTGTAAATCCAGTGTAAAGCGAGCTGGATTTACCGTAAATCCCTCCAGATAAGCTACTTATTGAACTTATGTCCGCCAAAAGGAATACTTATTGCCTTGAACCAGCTCAAATTGCAGTCTGCAGAAGCAGTACCCAGTTCAACTGCATTGAAAAGGCCATTGCTGCTGTCTATTCCCATTGTAACATATTTAGTACATGTTTCTGCATTTCTGTGTAATTATTTTGGTACATAAGATGTGTTTAAGGGAGGGAGGGAGGGAACAGAGCTCGAGATGAGACTGAAGACGGCTGCCAAAGACGCATCCCGCTGCCAAGTGATGGGCTGAGAAGTGGGCTATTTTTGGGCCACCCAGCGCATCAGTCCCATCAATCTGCCCTCGGTGTCCATCCCGATCGAGCTGGGGAAAGCCATGCCTGCAAGTTCTCTTGACTCTGGAGGACACCCAGGCGCTCGAACGCGACGTGTCTGCCCTCGATTGCAGGTCACGAGCACGTGACTCTCGGCACGCTCAGCGCCTGCCCAAGCCCCCTGTAAATCCCTCGGCATAAGTATGGAAAACAAAGATAGAAGGTAAAATGAAGGTAAAATGAAGACGGTGGAAAAGGAAAATGATAAAGACAAAAATAAAGGGAAAAGAGAAAGATAAACTAGGAGGGCGTCAACGCATGCTGGAAAAATGGAATATCAAGACCAGGGTAAGAAGATGGAAAATCGTAGGTGTCTAGGCAAGGTAATCAATCTTTGCGGCGGCTTTTGTTGTGGTTTTTGACGACGGTGTTGCTTTTTGACTTCTCTCCAAATTCTCGCAGCCAGTCTGATGGCAAAGAGTACGGTAGGCTGTATAGTGCCCTTCAGTTTGATTTTGGGAATGATGCCGAGGTAACAGTATGATCGAGTGGTGTCAGTGTCATGGAAGAGACCTCCGGCCTGTTCCATCACAGCCTGTCGGATGGGGGCGTTCGAAGTCGAGGTTGAGGCATCGAGTAGTGATGAGGTGGAGGCAAGGGTAGATGGGTAGTGTTCCTTAGTGGTTCGAAGTGAGGACAGTCTAGCATGATGTGATGAGTGTCCTTGAGTGCACAGCAGCCAAATCAGCACCATGGTTGGGATCAATAGGGGGTTTCACGGTAGCCCAACTTTGGCCCGACTTTAGTCCCAACTTGATGCTCAACTTCACTTATGGTTTTCACAAAAAATCAACATTTTTTCAATGAAGGGAGGGGGAAAGTTGGGAATTGAAGTTGGGAGGGTGAAGTTGGGACCTAAGTTGGGCTTGCAAATCGTGCTCCAGAGCCCGATTTGCATCCCAACTTGGGAAATCGGCCCAACTTAGGTGCCCAACTCGACCTAAGTTGGGATCAAAGTTGGGATCAAAATTGGCCCAAAGTTGGGCTACCATGAAACCCCCTAATGCTGTTCCTTTGGTTGATTTGAGGCCTGGTAGAAAGGTGGCTGTCAATCCATCACTGGCAGAGGCATTAAGAGGAGCAATGTTGCTGTGGTGTAGTGTGAATTGGGCTAGGAAGAGAATTGCAGGTTCTGCCAGTTGGCGTCTTTTATCACAGGGCAGGAGTAAGCAGGCAAGGGCTACATTACATAAGAACTCAGGTAGTAAACTACCTTGCCAGCCTTTGATGGTAAAGTCAGATAAATAAGCAGATACATGGTATTGCAAGGGGGATGTTGGCCGGACTAGCACTCCCCAACTGCTAAAGCAAACCACCAGTGGCACAACACTATGGGGAAGTGGGAGGTTGCAGACAGAGGAAAGGGCAGAAAAGAAAAGAGAGCCGAGAAAACTAAAACTGTCCCTACTTGACATCACTCTCTGGAGGACGAGATGGTGAAGGGTCGTAAAACAAAAACTCGGTGTTTGGAAGAGTGGAGAGCTTCTCAAGGAAATGAGGCAAGGAGGATGAAGCCCGAAATGAAGATGATAACATGACTGTGAGGTGCACAACTAGACAGGTCATTTCCATCATTGTGGCCATACATGACGATAGGTGGTCCTGATAAAGCCTCGCCTGTTCAAGTATGATCTCATTATATTGTTGTAATTGTTGATTAACGTTATCAAGAAGTGTTGAAGGTCATAAATGGTTTTTTGTTAGCCAGATGTGGGTGAGCTGATCGTGCAGCTTTGAGATCTTTCCGCCGACATTTGAACCGAGCACAGGCTCCTCGATCCGTCGGGTCTGGAAGGTATCCTTCATGTGGACGACGACATACTTCAGGTAATGACTGAAGGAAAGAAGTGTCTGCGGGGTGGTCCATCATAACGAAGGGTGGTGGCAGGGCGAAATGTGAGACAAAGTGGAACACACGGGATTTCGAAAATTGAAGGTTTTGAGCAATAAGATGATATGAGCATTGAGGGCGACTGAGAGTGAAGTATACCTCACCAAAGTGACGGTCGCTCAAGGCCGGTCCGGACGTCCGTTATCTAATCAGAAAAGATTTGGAAAAACTAGGGCTTAGTTATTTCTTTCTCATCTTTCTCTTGCACTCCCAACTACACGTCCTTTACGATGTCGGAAACTGTAGCCGGGCCTTCTGTTAAGGAGAGGCCAAGTGAAGATGAAATCCTCGCAGCTTTCGATTCAATCCCGCTGTTTATGAAATCACTGCCAGATGAAGAAGATCCAGCAGTGTCTGCTCTGCAAAGTTTGATTTATGAGGGCACACCGGATGGTGGGTGAGAAGATTTAACTGTACACCAATCGTTCCACTTGCTTACAATAGACAGAAATCGCACAGAACTTCAAAGAACAAGGCAATGAATATTTCAAAGGGAAACGATACAGGGAAGCCGTCAATTTTTACAACCAAGGTATCGATGCAAAGCCTGAGGACAAAGCTATTTTAGAGGCCCTTCTGTGTAATCGAGCTGCTTGTAATTTGGAACTTCGTGAGCAATATTCTCCCTAGCTTTTTTTATTCTCCCGCTTAATCTTCGAAAGAAAATTACGGTTCTGTCCTGAGAGACTGCTCGAAGGCAATCTCCCTGAATCCAAAAAGTTCAAAAGCGTACTACCGTTCGGCATTAGCTCTTATTGCTTTAGAAAGATCAGAAGAAGCTCTAGATTGCTGTAATCGATGTCTTTCATATGACGCAGACAATGCAGGTGTTAAATCTGTTCGAGAAAGAGCTGTGAAGATGAAGGAAGAAAAGGAGCGAACGGAGCGAGAGAAGCAAGAAAGACTGAGAAAAGAAGAAGAGCAAAAATTAGCCATGAAAAGAGCACTCCGTGTAAGGACTGTCACCACACGAACCTACCCGGCGCTGGATTCACTCACTACACCTTTCTAGGAGCGCAACCTCATTATTTTCAACAAGCCTGGCGGTTCCGTTAATCCAACGGCTCCTCACTTTGACTCCGAGGACCCTACGGGATCGACGCTGGTCTTACCGGTTTTCTTCTTATATCCACAACACGCTACTTCCGATATAATTTCGGATTTTGCGGAAGATACAACGTTTGGTGCACACGTAGAGGCTATGTTTCCACCTCAAGTTCCACCGCCAGAGTGGGACAAGAAGGGAGAGTATACAACCAACAACCTTGTGATTTATGCGCCAACCCATCGGAAGCGTCTATTGAAAGTGGGGAAGAAGATGACGTTACGAGATGTGTGCAACGCCGCGAAGGCGAAGGAAGGTCAACCATTGGACGGGCTAGAGTTGAAAGACGGATGTTTATCTTTTGCTGTAGTGCCCAAAGGAGAGGTAGAGTCGAAATGGGTAGAGGAGTACAAGAAATCCAGGGAAGAATCTTGAAATGGATATATTCTAACGGCATGGTTACCAAAGTTTAATGAGTGGTGTATTAAAGTGCCATAGGCCATGGTTTGTTGCCTTGCTTGATCAACACTAATAGTGCGTAGTCAATTGACATCATACATTGAGGAAGATGGCTTGATAAGGTGAGAGAAAAGATTCGCGGGGTAAGTCGGCATGCACCGGTAAAGCACCCGAAGACATGGGACAGGAACATAGTTGATTGGCTGGGACGGGGGAGGCAACAAGAAGATTCAAGAATATGGTGAAATGAGCACGATCATCGCGTATACGTAAGTGATAATGGAAAGGATTGCGTTATCATGAGAGCCCGCGGGATCCGCTACGGTTGATATTGAAGGCGAACATGGTCCGGTGTAAACGATTGAGAACAAGAAACGAAGTTGGAATGGGACTATGTGATTGGCAATAAATGGAACCCTTTGGCCTCGAGGCGCAGACCTCCATTCTTCGGCAAGGCAGAGTCTCAGTTATGAGCTTTGAGTGATTCCGGGGTATATGCAGAGCTCGTGGAGAGTGTTAGCACCAGCGACAGAATTTGTGCTGACTGGTAGTTAAATTGAAGTCGGCTGCGAAAGAGCTCCGAGAGAATAGACTTTCATGAATGTTGTAGGCGCTCAGAGGAGTCGGCCGAGGATGGCCTTAATGGAGTATTCATTTCGGGCAGTGGCCGGACTCCAGTTTGCGTTTGTTGTGATCAGAGTTTGGACACCACGATTCATAGTTTCTCCTCGTCGCCGTCGCCGTCGTCAAAAGGTCTGGTGAGTAGAATCTCTGATTTTCTGTGGTCGAGGGGGTACCTGCGATAGAGAGGGATGTGTTGAGAGAGATTTGGAATGATTGGAGGGCCGGAAATGGGTGGATGGCAGTACTGCAATCTAGATGTTGACTGGTCGTTTATAGGGCGTTTATACCTCAAGATGTCCTCCGTCAACAGCAAGATCCTCCGAACTGCCAATGCGCCTACCACCGCCCCTGATGAAGTGAGAAAAGCGTCGCCCAGGCTCTGATTGACCTTGAGAACAATGTTCCCGAACTCAAAGCGAGCTCCGTGCTCTCCAGATCTCTGCTGCCCGCGAGGTCGATGTCCGAGGTGGCAAGAAGG
>JADNYJ010000534.1:0-21529 GCA_015501075.1 Gymnopilus junonius | reverse complement strand
TTCGACTGAAGAATGCCTTAGTGGTTCAAGTTCGTCTTGGTTGTTACAAGAGATGTATTATTCTCAAGAACAAGCTAATGTACATCGTAGTCTAGCTACTGTTTATATAGTTATTTGTGGTTGATAATAATATAATGAAACAGTGACGAAACGGTGACGAAACAAGGGGAATCGGAAGGGGATGATCATCATAGGGTACTGCGGAAGGGATGATGATCAGAAAAGGAAGATTGTCCTCATACAAGTAAGAGAGAATGATCATCTCGCAGGCGAAGATGATCATGAAGAAACTATAAATAGCAATCGTTCGGTAAATGATAAAGAAAAGAAATGAAGGGCACGCAATAAGATAACGGAAAAAGAGTCATAACACCACGGAGGCTCGCAATACTGAATTGGTTGCATAGACATTGAATTTGTATGGTAAATTTACATGATTTCAGCACCAAGGAAGTAGTAGCCACAATTTTCGATCCATCCCACAGCCATATCCGATGTAATTGATGCTGCTGCCTGAAAAATCAACCAAGGGCGACATTGAGGATTGATGGCTTCGTTTTCGTGGCGCCTTAGCCAAGCCTTGAGGGAATGGAATGATTGCTCGATAGGGTTGAAATCAGGAGAGTAGGGAGGGAGATATATCAGCTTTGCTCCTGTTTCAAACATGTCAATTGAATTTGAGTGAAGAGACCAAAAATTGACTTGAAAAGAGTTACCACATTCTTGCACAATTAGTCTCTCAACTTCTTCATCGTGGTGGATTGAGCAGTTGTCCATGATGACAACACTATTTGGTCCAGGATATGGGTTGAGTTTCAGGGCCTAGAAAATATAATTGTGAATTAGAACTTTGTTCTCAAATTACGAAGCAAGAATATTATGAATATATACCACTTGCTCCTTCAGAAAGGTCAGAAACTTCTCTTTGTTGACAGAACCTTCGAAAATGTCGAGGGCAATGTAGCCCTCACAAGTGAAAGCAGGAAGGACAGAGTAATGCTGTCCCCTTATAAAAACCTCCTTACGAACGCAAGCTCGACCAACTTGTGCCCAGCCCATCTGCCGCTGATTGGTGCGATCATCGACACTGGATTCGTCGAGCCATACCATGTAGTCTGCTGGAATTTCTGCAAAAGCAGCCTGCCAGGTCGCGCGAAGGAGTTTGTTACGCTCAACTGCCTCACTCGAGACCTTTTTGTGAGAAAGTGCCATCCGATGCATTGCCCGAGAGATAGTGGCGAGAGAAACATCAACATTGCGATACTGAAGAAGTTGCTCATGAACTTCGTCGAGATAAAGGACCGGGTTGGCGTCGATGAGAGATGAAATATAATTCATGTCCCCCATGTTCAGAATACGGGGACGGCCTCGCGGTTTCGCCAATGGATTGTTCACAACTCCGTATTCACGATGCAAGCGAAGTACTTCTCTGACAGTGCGCTCGCTGCAACCTGCAAGTTTAGCTATCTCCTCATTGGACTTGCCCAGATCTGTTTTCCACATAACCATGCGTTGGCGAATTTCTTGCGAAAGATGGGGAGGCATTGGGACGAAGGATGGATCCAATAGTCATTGCGCGAACGCGTACCGACGCGAAGAGGCTGAGATCCGAGGCCGTCCAAGACCCAATTGGGCAAGGACCCTTGTCACGGTACAAAGCGGTACAAACACAATTTCAGAACTTCGCCTGGCAGTTTCATATGCAAGGCCAGACTCCTACCCAGTCTCACTCGGGCCTTATCTAATCTAATCTGTTGATCCGAAGTTTCAGCGAAACTTGAACAACTTTTAAAGTCCCTCGTGGACTGGCAAAACTTGTTGATGTGGTTGTGTTTGTCAACATATTCCAGGCTGTCAGGCCATCATGTGATATGTTCACGTCAGCCAAAGATACAACAAGTTTTGCCAGTCCACGAGGGACTTTAAAAGTTGTTCAAGTTTTCGCTGAAACTTCGGATCAACAGATTAGATTAGATAAGGCCCGAGTGAGACTGGGTAGGAGTCTGATGCAAGGCACTGTAAGCTAGGCAGAATGAGGCAATGTCGTTTCCTTCCCACGGTCTAGGTAGCAGTGCGAGCGCGGCTCCATCCATTCGTTCTTGTTCTTCGAGTCAAGAAAGGTCAAGAATCGGCCCTCGAGACCCGTATCTGCTCGACGAGGCTATGATCATGATCCCCATTAACACGTTTATTAGTCAACTCCGGTCGATATCGACTTCTCGGGAACGTGTTTTGCATGCATTCGAAATTCGTGACCATCTCCTGCATTTTTTTGAGTCAGATGCTTCTGACATGAGTCAAATTGCCCAGGCTTCGGTCCCAATCTGAAGCCTCAGTCCGATAATACCTCATAGATGCTGTGGATGCTCGATGCTGTGGATGCTGTGGATGCTTGATTTTGGTATAAATTTTCAATACATCACTAAACCCAGCCAGCCACCTTTCCCCGTCTCTTCTGTATCTCGCTCTGATAGATAGGATGGCTTCGCCTATCCTAATAGCTCAGCAAATTTTTTCAGCCCTCAGTAATAGCAACTCTAATCACATCGGGTGCTTAAACGCTACGGCCACCAATGCCACTCTCCATTCGGCACATTCAACGGCACTCCCTATCAGTGCCACTTCCTTCATTAGCCTTTTGGTCTCGTATTCGGCCTTACAAGAGTGGCTCAAGCTTTTACTCTTTGGTGGTATCTTGGAAAGTTTGAGGCGCCTGGGTCTGCATCTTTATTATAAGATATATGGTTCTTTCTTCATCACTGCTCGCTTCGAGGAAGATGACTCTAGTTTCGGTGTGTTTAACTAATGCTCGACCAAGGATAAATCTGATCGACTTCTTTCTTCTCAGATTGGATGATGCTCTGGCTTTCCAAGCAACCTTCATGGAGTGAGCACCAGCCATCTCCCTTCAATATCCATTGACTAACGGTTTATTTTGATAGAAAACGCGAGAGATGTTGAGATTAGCACCCGTAGCTTTGGTCTTAACTCCAACGCAGTACTTATCGAGGGAGAAGAGGATGATCTTACAGCTCTTCTTAACCGCGATAGGCAGCTGGCTTATCTCCCTTCTGAGGCTTCCGTCCACCATTTGTGGTACAAGCGACATTGGGTTCGAGTAACCCGCATCATCAGGCAAGGGTACAATAATCGTCGGGAAGAGGTTCTTGAAGTTTGGTATGCGGTTAGCTTTCGGTTGACTGATAAACGTATTGACAAAATACTTTCAGCATCCTTTCCACCAATCATCGTATTCTGAACCAGCTTTTACTTGATGCCAAGAAGGTTTACCAGACTGCTCAACAAAACACAATTTCCATCTACACCTCTGACTCCAACAACTCCTGGCGACATATGGCTTCTCGCCCTAAACGCCCTCTGAAATCTATCGTTTTAGATCATGGTATCAAGGACCTACTCATTGACGACGCCCGTGATTTCCTGGCGAGCAAGGCATGGTACGCTGCCCGCGGCATTCCCTTCCGTCGTGGTTATCTCCTTGTATGTCTCTGTTCCAGAAATTTTGTCAATTTACTAACGGCTTCGTGACCAGTACGGTGTGCCTGGTTCAGGCAAGACCAGCATCATCCATGGCTTGGCTGGCGAACTAGGGCTGGATGTCTATATCGTCTCGCTTTCGCGTTCGCTCTTGGATGACACTGCTCTGAATGAACTCATCTCTGATCTTCCTGGTAAGCAATTTTATCCACCCCGGCAAGGAAATGGGTGCTAATCTTCGCCCCTAGAAAAATGCATTGCTCTCATGGAGGACATCGATGCAGCCTTCAGCCAGACTCTCAAGCGGGACTTGGAAAAAGAAGACGAAGAAGCAGCAAAGGATATCAAGGACGAAAAGGATAAACCCAAAGCTTTATCGACTAGCAAGGTTAGTCTCAGTGGGCTTCTCAATGCCCTTGACGGTGTCGGTGCACAGGAAGGTCGCATTCTCTTTGCTACCACCAATAAATATTCTTCTCTCGATCCTGCCCTCTGCCGCCCTGGACGTATGGATATTCACGTTCACTTCAAACTGGCTAGCAAATATCAGGCCCGCGAGCTTTATCGCTGCTTCTATCTGCCTGAAGAGGAGGAGCACGCGGATGATGATGAATCCCCAGTGATCGCAGATTCTGGTTATGTATCTGAAGAAGAAAAAGTGCCCGTTCCTCTTCATCTGATGAGGACACTGCCTTTCCTATCAAATCCGCCGACTTCTCAGGATATTCGCATCATGCTCGTGCCCCTAAGCTTTCCTCAGCCAAGGTTGCTACCCTTGCTGCCAAATTTGCAGGCGCCATTCCTGAAAGGGAATTCTCTATGGCTGCCCTACAAGGATATCTCATGGCATTCAAAACCCGTCCGTACGATGCAGTCAGAGATGCTCCCGAGTGGGTGAAGAAAGAGCGTGCTGAAATGGCCAAGAAGATGGAGCTTTCCACCTCCAGCGAAGCGGTCAAGGAGAACTCGGAGACTTAGACCATGCAGTGAAAATTTGACCTATCCCCAGTCCATCAATTTATTATCTAGATACGTCAAGGCCTTTGCAGCAAAATATGTGCGCTGCTTATTGCACTGGGCAGGGCTTTTTAAGAATGCCTGCAACAGGGCCGCTTACTAAACATTGGCTGGCCCCTTTTCTTGTCGACGAGACACCTGTATATATTTTGATGTACAAGTTCTCGCATTGACACAAGGACGACTAGATCATGTAGATGTAGTCATGTTTCATGCAAGGCAATAAAGCAAAATAACTGTGAATAGACGATAATCATGATGAAATTTACTCGAGACCCATGCGAAGGCGCTCTACTTTGTCTCTTTCCATGCGAGCAGTCCTGTCTTCTGCCTCTGTGAGAGTATCATCCCAAGCCACGAATAACTCGGACAAATTGTCAACCTGATGGATGATTCATTCATGAAATGTTCAGAAGCGTGACAAGAGGGGCAAACTCACGTATGTAGCATGTCGTTCAACCAGGGCAGCTATTCGAACCTCAAGGGAAGCAGCCAGTTTTGAGTTTTCATCATAAGCTTCAACTAAAGCGTTAAGACGAGGTTCAAATTTCTCATAGTCTGAGAGGTTAGAAGAATAAATTATCGTGGTCGGTTTAAGGGAAGAGATTCCATACCAGGGAGATGGCCTGCTCCGAGAACACCTTTCTTCTCTAGAGTATCTATTTCAATTAGGTCGCGGTCAGCGCACGTATGTCAGGCTCCATTTCACCCAGAAGCGCGTTGACCTCCTCCGGGGTCATATTATCGAAAGAAGGCGGATCAGGAAGTATGCCAGACAACGCGAAAGAGGGAGTCAAGAGATGAGCATTCTGGTTATCTGCATATGAAAGAAACAATGTCTTGTTAGATGAAGGGGTGAAAGGAAATGCATTGAAAATTTACAGCTGTCCATGAACCTTCTGAGGCCTTCGTTGCCCTCGACAGCCTTATCTAACTTGACCTGGACCGTCTCAGTAAGGCGCGTCAACGACTCCCCTTGCTTCAAGTTTGCGGTGGCAGTACTGGAACTGACACCCGCGTACTCAAACTCCCTCGCCTTGCCTTTCCTATCCTTCCCAGCATCCTGCTTCATCCCTAGTACCAATGCCTCTAACCATCGCAATCTTAGCTCGAGCGCCAGAACAGGATCGACTTTTCCCGGGGCTGAAGGAAGAATATTGTCACTAGTATCAATGGTACTTGTAAGCTGCTTGTTCGTTCCAACAGAAGAATCCATGTCGATACTATCAATTGCTTCAGAGGCAGTGGCCAATGTAGGTGGCGGTGACGAAGAGGTAGAAGTAGAGTGTGATTGGGAGAATGCGAAAACGCCTGCGATGGAGTTGCTTGGCGGAGAAGAAGGTGGACTGCTGTGCGTAGAAGAGGAGAGATGCCGATGGCGCTGTTGGATGTCGCCTAGAAACACACTTCCCACTGCTCTATTCGAAGCCATGGAATTATGTTAAATGAGGGTATACTTTGACTTTGGGTCAATCTTGAGGAGAGCCTAGGGTATCACGAATTAGAGACAAGGAACATCAGAGGCGGTCGAACATCTCAAGCTCGAGGGGCCGAGGTGACACCTTCAGCACGAATCCGTGTCAATCCGAAATCGGAACTCAAGAACTCATCCTACAGTTAGGTAGACTTTGATAATTACTAGGTACAACAAATGGCGAGTCCTTCCACGACGATAGTGCAGATTAATAAATAGATGGTCAACCTAGGTATCCCAATCCGAAAAAGAGAATAGGTGGTAAATGGATGACTGAGACGTTGCTACTAATGCAAGGATCGAATAGAAAAGGGTAGAGGATTGGAAGGAGTGGCAATATGGATAGATCCTGCAGAATCTCAACAGGTATACATGGTAGAACGAAAGCAGGATTTCAAAGCAAAAGACCAATATATAGGAGAAAAGATCCAATTTTTCAAACGGGACTGCTCTCCACCCTCTGCTCCATCTCGACAGGCAGTTGACTATACCCATACTCATCACCTCTTCTCCCACCAGCACTAAACAATCCGCCAAACGCCCTCACCCTCGCACTGTCTAAGACGCTAGCAGCGCTATCCAAGAACATGCCTGTCCATCCCGCACCGCTATCAGGGACATTAGGCGTGGCAGCGAGCGCCACACCCCTCCCAATAGTCAGCGCAGCCCTCTCCTCTGGCATAACACTATCGGCTGGACGCGTCCACCACTTGAGCGTTAAAGAAGAGCAAACGACGCTGACAGAGGAGAACGCCATAGCAGCACCAGCGAGCATGGGGTGCATATACAGACCAAAGGGGAGGAAGAAACCCATGGCAAGTGGGATACCGAGGACGTTGTAGATGCACGCCCAGATGAGGTTGCGGCGGATGACGGAGAATATCTTGCGTGAGAGGTGCAGGGCTGCGACTACGTCGAGAAGGTCAGAGCGCATAAGGACGATGTCGGCCGCTTCGATGGCAACAGACGTTCCTGAAGAGAGTGCGATACCAACCGTGGCTGCCACCAGAGCGGGAGAGTCGTTGATTCCATCTCCAACCTTATGGATGCAATGTTAGGACAGAGAACACGAGGAAAAAAAGAGAACGGCACTGACCATTGCAACGCCTTCGCCATACTTCTCCATCAACTCCGTCACCAAAGATGCCTTTCCCTTGGGGCTCATACTTGCGAAAACATTTTCTGGCCGGATCCCAACCTGCTTCGCAACAGCAACAGCGGTGGCCTTAGTATCTCCAGTCATCATATGCACTTCAATCCCCATCTTTTCAAGCGCCTGCACAGCTTGCTTGGTCGAGGGTTTAGGCGCATCAGCTAAAGACACCGCAAGAATAGGCCGTGGATCAGCTGAGGCTTTACCGGTAGCTGATACTGGGAGGAGAGAAACGAAAATGACGGTACGACCTATGGAAGTTTCTTGGTCCTCGTAGGAAGTAAGTGAAGAAGGGATGCATTGGGGTACGCTCTTGTCGTCGAGGATGCTGCTTGATATGCCGCCTGACGTCACAAAACTTGCGCTTCCGATAAAGAGGGTGTGTGTCTTGCCTTGACATCTAATCTTCGCTTTCACCCCTTGACCAGTGAAGCTCTCGAACTCTTCAACAGAGGCTTCCGGACCAGATGTGCCAAGGAGCTCCTTACCGTATGTCGCAATGGCTTTAGCTAAGGGGTGCTCGGACCTAGCTTCAGTAGAACAGACCATTGCCACGATTTCTTTGCGTTCTGTGACTCCATCCGCGCACAGGCCGTCAAGACCAGCATCGCCGGCGTACAGCTCATTGTTGGCAATCAAACCAGGAGCAGGTACCCAGTGCATCCCCATAACAGTGAGCTTGCCGATTGTCACCGTGCCTGTCTTGTCAAAGACAATACGCTTGATGCTCTTACTAGCCTCAAGAGCCCGTCCGCCCTTGATGAGGATACCATTCTTTGCACCCATGCCTGTGCCGACCATGATAGCAGTGGGGGTAGCTAATCCAAGAGCACAAGGACATGCAACGACGACGACACTAATACACATCTGAACGCAGACGGCGAGCTTACTTGCTCCGTGAGAGTGGAACATGCTCGGTAAGTGTGCGTCATCCACTAAATTGCTGAGGATGATCCATGCCACGAAAGTGAGCCCAGCGAGGCTGATGACGGTGGGGACAAATTTGCCAGCGACCCTGTCTGCAAATGCCTGAATAGGTGCCTTTGAAGTCTGGGCTTCTTCGACAAGGCGGACGACTTGCGACAATGCAGTGTCTTTTCCAGCCCGGACAACCTCCATGTCGAAGGTGCCGAGACCGTTAACGGTACCACCGATGACAGTATCCCCGACGATCTTGTTGACTGGAAGTGCCTCGCCAGTGAGAGCGCTTTCGTCCACACTGGAGGACCCCCTAACAACTTTGCCGTCAGCAGGTATTTTGTCGCCTGGGACGATCTTGACAATATCTCCAACTTCGACAAGTTCAGTTGCAATCCTCTTTTCTTGAGTGCAAGCAAGAGGATCGGTATAGATCGTGGCCATCGAAGGTGCGAGAGCCATCAAATCCGTCAAGGCTGCGCTGGTCTTCCCTTTGGCTTTGTTCTCTAGGTAGCGACCAAGGGAAACAAACATGAAGAGCATAGTGCTGGTCTCAAAGAAGAGTTGAGGCCTATAGTCGGGCATCGTATTAAACATGGCGGCTATCATGACGAATACCGAGTAAAAATAAGCTGCAGAGGTACCTAACACGATGAGGACGTCCATTGTAGCCGAACCGTGTTTGAGAGATTTATAAGCATTTTTGTAGAACCTTCCTCCTATCCAAAATTGGGCGGGAGTGGTAAACAGGAAGGACAAAACATCCCCGAGGTATATGGCACTGAAGAGGCGTAGGGAGAGGAATTCTTTGATTCCAGAAATCTTGGGACCAATCATATGAAGGAAAAAAACGGGGAGGGCAAACGCTAAACTCCATAGAAAGCGGGACCTCCAATCGAGGACCTCCTTCATCCGTGTCAAGGATTGAAGTTGGGTAGCATCATTCTGGTCTGACAGGATGGCATCAAATCCCATATCCTCGATATGACCGACCATTTCCCTAGGCGTGACGACTGAACGATCGAAGTGCACTGTACATGTTTCTGCGGCCAGATTGACGGCCACACTTGTGATGCCTGGTACAGCTGAGAGACCAGTCTCAATTGTATTCGTGCAAGAAGAGCACGTCATGCCGTATATCTTGAGCTGCACCACGTCGGCTCGTGTGGGGGGTATGAATGACGCATCAAAACCAATATCAGAAATTTCCTGCGCATTGGATGAGTTATCGAGCAATAGAGAGGTGAATGAACTTACGTTTACGAGTTTATCGACACTCCAAAGAGCGGGATCGTATTCAACAGCTGCTCGTTCTGCTAACAAAGCGACCTTAATTGAGTGAATGCCCTTCTGATCTCTTAAAGCACTCTCGATAGACTGAGAAATAAATTCCTTTAGCTCCTGGCAACATCAAAGTGGTGAGCGATGGCTTACATCTACACATGACCCGCATGTCATACCCTCAACCCGTAGCTCGCACTTCTCAGACTGAGGACTCTCCTCCTCCTTTTCATCCACAAGTTTCTCAGACGATGAAGCAGGAAGATAGGTGCTAGATGATTGGCCAAAAGAGGAGGAAGAGGGGGACCGCGCCCAGGACGAAAGATTGTTGAGGAAGGACGCCATAGGAGATGCCCGCAGTAATGGGCTCGGACAAAAGGTTATAGGGATGAGAAATCCGATATGTCAGGCGCACTGTCGGGATTAGTCAGACCCACTGTGATCCGGGGAGGGTAAAACAGAAAGGGGATTGGAAAGTTTCTGTCGGTGGAAATAATATGAGTACAGTGCGCCTGCGCGGAAATACTAAGGGCAGACTGAAGAACGACACGGCGTTTCCTCGTTTGTTCGGCGCCCGAGTCGTTGCAGCCTTAGTCACTCTCGTCACATGTCACATATCTGGTCACAACTTGCCTCGCATCACGAATAGCTTCGAACAGTTCGTATACTTAGTCTCCAAAAGGCAAAAATGCACTGTCCTTTCTTCAAACTTTTCAGAAGGATTTTTTGTCCTTCTTAACGTGTCCTCAATTACATTACATCGGTCAAGTTCCAGAATTTTCATTTGGTATGCGTCGACTTCGGGCAACGTAGTAAGAAGATTAATTGCTACATACAAAGCAGTAACTAACCTATACATCACTCAATATTATCTCTGGCAAAAGTCAAGCGGTCTAAGAGACACGGCCCACGTCTGATGCCGACGGGATTTCTTCCGGAGCGCCCCATCTAGGAATCGGGAAAGTGGACAATATGGCCACCCACTGTCTAGTGATCTCCCCGATTCTGCAACCTCGTAGGCCGTCGTGGCACCTGAGAAGCCAGTGCGATAGAAGCGAAATCGCACAGCACCCGCAGCATTTGACGGTTGTCAACGCTTGGCTCCATGTAAGCGCCTGTTATCACCGGCGACCGCTGATTTGGTTACTCAAATTTAAGGCGTCTGATACTCTGCGTTCGCCCTGTCCAAAGAATATGCCTATTTTCGTGCGTATCTAGAAAATTGTATTCATGATTGAATAAACTGAATGAAACCTAAATCAGATTGCAAGTAAAATACAAACCCTGAGTCTGGAGTCCTTCAAAGCGACCAGAAATTTTCAATCACGGTCCGCACCGTCCTGTAATACTTCTGCCAATTCATGTCCACCTTGCCTTATACAACCCTGAGGCTATTCTTGGTTTCCATTGTCGTTGACCCAGGGGGCCTTGTGCTATTCTTCCAATATTGCGAAAACATTCAAGTTGCAAAGAGAGACGTTTCCTGTACCATAAGAGTGAGTCCATCTGGCCGCTGAAACGACATATCCAGCTAATTGAACTTACCCTAGGATCGTCATATAGACACCAGTCTAGTCGACTCAATTAATCAAGCGTATGATCAGATGTGGGACGCATTGCAGGACATTCCTCCCCGATCATTGCCTCTCTCCGTTGAGGAAATTCGGCAATATAGAGAGTAAACATCAAACAGGCCTTCCGATTTGACCATACCTCATGCGTTTGAATCTTGCAGAATTTTGTTCAGTCTTCGGCAGGTTGTTGATTTGAATTCTTCGCCTCTTGGGCATACCATCTCTCCGGAAGAATGTTCAAAAATTTCAGGTGGGATTTAGATAACTTGTTCGATCATAAGCTCTACACTAATGCATTCTGGTAGAGGGAAATAGAAGAGATTTTCCCAAACGCTCAAGGTCCCATAATCATTGGCGGGACGGGCCTGAGTAAGTAGATTTATACCTCCGATAGACTTGTCTGATACATCGTTCGTAGGTTTCTTCCAGAACTCTGGCAATATTGCGGTATATGGCGGGACCTTTACGGCTAGTGCAGGGGTACCTGACCCCGTATTGCGTGCGCAAAATGTACGTCCACGGCAGCTAAGTCATATCTCAGTGAGAAGTTTGACGATTTATTTCTTCAGAGAAAATCATGCGCATGCAATACGTGCACCTCGGCGTTTTATTTGTCTATGCAAGTCACAATGAATGGCAACAAAAGCTCTAACCCAATTACTGTGCAATTTGAATTATGGGCGCGGACCGACACAAGCATTTTCTGATCTCACACACACACTTTTTTTATTCAACCTTCCTACTCGACTTCCCGATTTCCTTACCGCCGCCTCTTCCTCTGATTCAGACTTTTAGGGGAATCAAAAGAGAGGCACTTCTGTGGGAGCAGAAGTAATGTGGTATCGTCACAGTGCTCTGCTTAAACAGAAGCTACTATATACTATATACTCAAGCAGATGTCGCGAATTCGTGTACATCTGTTTGAACTTTGTTCCTCCCCTTTTGTCGTTCATCTTTTTGCTTCTTTCATTATGCTTAGACCTCTGCTTTGGCCGAAGCGGAGCGAGGTCGGGTTCTTGTTTAATTTATTCTTATTTATTTGCCACCGCTGTGTTCCTGTGTAAGCTGGACAAACGCCAACATTTCCATCCCTTTTACTGCACTTTCGTTCCACTTACTCTTCGAAGTTCGTATCAACTTCTCGCACAATTCTCTCTCCCATCTGGAGCCTCTCCCACTCCTTCCCTCTATCTGCGCCATGTCCTCATAATACAGACTTCCATCTAATTGTTCAGTGGTGCCCACTTCAAAGCCTTCACGACCATAATACCTTGTGTCCACGACGTTTCTTATATTTCTTCACGACCCTCCACGACACCATCATGCCCACATCACACCCCACCATACCCCACCTTTTGTTGGCGACGTTTCATCAATTTCCTGATGACCCTTCACGACACCATACCCGTAGCAATTGTCTCAAGCCGCGTTGTGGCCAGTTTTCTTTGGTGCGCATTCCGACCAGATGCTAGAAGCAATTCTTCCCATCCTTCTCCGCTTCATTGCTCGCCCTTCTCCTCTACTTTTTTCTCTCCTACAGTATCCTTTAAGTACGTTCTTCTCTAATTCCTTATGCTGAAGTTTTCTTATCTAACGCCGCATAAAGTTACTCTTGATTTATTTTCTCTTCATAGTCACTTTCTTACCCAGTACTGTAGACCTAAGTTTCTGATGTATCTATGTCCAGGAGACAATGCAGATTCCCTCCTTTTTTCTCAACTTAAACTGACAGTGAGTATGTCCAGTCACCCGTTCTACGGCCAACGCCACGGTCACGGACCATCCCAATGTCATCTCTCTTCAGACTATTATCTCGTCATTCTTCCTTTCGCGGATCTCGTCTTTTACACGCAGCAAGCGCTTCTACCCTTTCAAGTGGTCACCCAACTAGCTCAGTCAACCAAGATGAAATTGCACATTTCTCCAAACTTTCTTCCGAGTGGTGGGACGAGCGAGGCGAATTCAGCTTCCTGCACCAAATGAATCCTGTTCGCATGCAATTCATCCGAGACAAGTTACTTGAAATTGCCCAGGATGAACATATAGAACTAGAATCAGACGGCGCTGATGTGCTTGAAGGGTTAGATGTACTGGATGTAGGCTGTGGTGGGGGCCTTCTGTCAGAGGTCCGTTGCCATCCTTCAATTTGCAAATTTACATTACCTCTTTATATTCACGTATGGCCCTTTCAGAGTTTGGCGCGTATGGGAGCCAACACCCTGGGCATTGACGCGTCTGAATCCAATATCAAGATCGCCTCATTACATGCTTCAGTAGACCCAAGGCTCTCCCCCTCTAGCAGTCCGAACCTTTCATACCAACACACAACTGCTGAGACTCTGCTTCCTAAACCCAAACGATATGATGTAGTCTGCTCAATGGAAGTCATAGAACACGTCGACAACCCTTCTGCATTCCTTTCAACATGTGCTGAGCTCGTGAAAGTTAGTTTGGCGGGCCACATTCTCATTTCGCTTTCTGATATTCCATGCTTTCTAGCCCGGTGGCCATCTCTTCCTCTCTACGATGTCGCGGACACCGCTTGCATATTTCCTCACCATTCTTATGGCCGAAGATGTCTTGCGTAAAGTTTCCAAAGGCACACATACATACTCCAAATTCATAAAGCCTTCGGAACTCGTGCAGTTTTTCCGCGAACACCGATCTCCTTTGGCGGCGAACGATGATTCCTTGCATCTCTCGTCTTTGTCGAAACCGTGGATATCGTCACCGGCATCAAGCAACAGTTTGCCTCGTTTACAAGCAGAGCTACGGGGTCTTATATACAATCCTCTCCAAGCCCGGTGGCACCTTGCCCCTCGAAACGCTTGGGGTGCTCTAGAGTGTAACTACATGTTTTGGGTACGCAATCCAACGCAATAAATGTGTTCATTTGCTTGCTTGCGCCAAAGTGTTATCCAAAGATCCCCAAAGAGAGATTAGCGAAAGTGACCAACTACAGAGATAATATATACACTAATGCTTTGGTTTCTTCGTACTCCGCCTTGTTTTCTTTTCCTTGCTTCCGTTCGACTTTGGGACATTTGCAGGCTCCTCGGCCTTCCTCTTCTGTCCAGCAGAGACACTGGTTTTAACACTGACGACAGTCGACTTTCCAGGATTTGCCACCTGGACTTCAGCAAGACTCCAATCTACTTGCGTATTATCTATCGCATATCTAGTCAACACACACATGAGACGGCCATAGGACAAACGAAGCTGAAAACGCTCACTTTTTCAGATCCAACGCGTCCAGCATTTCTCTTTGCCTTTCTTTCATCGCATTCGTCACTTCAGTGCCAGCCTCGTTCAACTCTTCAACCATACTTGTCGCCACATTATCAGCGCTAATAGGGAGCCCAGAGCCCCCTTCCACCCTTGAAGATGAGGCGGCAAAAGATGCAACCTTTGCGTTAGCCTGAGGAAGTTCTGCACTGATGGCAGTTTTTCGGATGTCGATAAGACGTTTACTGATCTTCCGTAAGATCTTTGCGAAGAGAGCTAAAGTTTGCGATACTGGGAGTTGCAGCTCAGCCTACACAGATCGCGGAAGTTTGTTTATTAGTAAATCTGCATGGATAACGAAAGTCGGCCGCACCTCTATCTCCTCTATCGTTTTCCGCTGCAAACCCAGTGCCAACAAAATGCCGCTTTGTACAGCTGTCAACCTGACAGGTCCTTCTCCATTCTGACCTTCACTGCTGCTAGCTCCCGACCCAAGTCGTTTCTGGAAATATAGCTCAGCAGCAGCTGGCATCAAGTCAAGAATGACGTGGTAGTCGAGCAGGTTATTCGCGTATGATTCCAGACGCTTGAGGTCGAAAGGCGTGAATCGCATAGCGAGCTCTTGCGGTGACAGTTCTTCAAACAGAGATAAGTCGAAAGAAAGTATCACGAAAATAAAAATTTTACAGTACCTGTGTCCTCCGTCTCGTCTTTGATGCCCCGATCAGCAGCTTCCAGAATGCTCAAGGCTGTTACGCTGCCAAATTCACGGAACTTATAAGAAAGCAACGTGATGAACCGTCGTCTGAAATCTAAAGAAAATGTTAAACAGAAGAATGATAGCACACGACAAATTTACAAACCTTTCGCAAATTCATGCAGCCAACCCATCTCATCCTCAAGAGAGCTATTCAGACCCCGGACCATTACACAGGTATGCTCGCCCGTCAATTCACTTGTTGTTTGACGGAGGTATAAGGGAACATAGCCAGCGCGTTTCCAGAACCTGGTCAAAACATTGAGATGAAGAAACATGTTCAAGAGAAGAAAGTACTCACCGTAATAATTGAGGCGTCAATCCATAAGATACACCTAAGTAATCCAAGTTCTCGGGCTTACGTTCTGTGAGGCGCTGGAGTAATGGAGGCATGGCGGATGGCGCTCGTACTGTCGGCGTTTCTTCGAGCAGGTTGGCGTTCTAGAGGAAAAGACGATAAGAATCAACACTTTTAACGCTGAGAAACGTACAGGGTCAATATTGGAGGGGTTTGGATAGTGTACTTCTGGTTTGGATGATTCGTCGAGGTTGAAATATTCTCCGCTATAGAACGAATTTAATGCTTGAAGTGCTCTGGAGCCATAGCCCATCTGTGCAACAATAGGCATAAGACAAAGGTATCAATAGCCGACTGCAACGAACACGTACACTGGCATAGTCAGGATGACAAGCAATTCTCACAACTCTGGCACCGCTCAACTTCGCAAACCCATTCTCCTGGAATTGCTGAGAAATTAACCAAGGTATCATATCACCACCAGCTCTCATCCCACGACCCAGCCCTTCCAAGATAGCGTCCTTGCTGATCTGGCCTTCCAAAGCGACTTGCAAGACTACAAGTGGCTCAGGCAGATGAGTTTCATCGTCTTTTATTGGTGGAAGAAGAACGAAGAGATGATGAGCAGGAGCGTCGGATAGGAGTTGGAGATCGTTCGGCTGGTTCTTGTAGTGCGACGCAACGTACAAGGCCATCATGCGTTGGAGGAAACTTTCGGAAGCGGGGTGGTAGCTGAACAGTGTATCCTGCTCACGTAGAACAGTTCACAAGTTGAGGGGTGTGGACATCCTTGTGCGTTAGAGCGAGGAAGGATTGTGGCATCTAGACACAGTAGATTGTTGAGCCACTTTTCGATTTGGTCACCAGCTGAATAACGGATAGGCGTTTCCAGCTTGATTTCCCGCAGAGTCCGAGATTTTGGAGGGGCCTTGATCGTGGGTTTTTTGCTAGATGAGGCAGCGGTCGTTGCCGACTCTTCCTTCTCCTTGCCAGGGGCAACTTCCCTGGTCAGGGAAGGCCTTGTGCTTTCGCGAAGTTGTTGGATGAGCTTCAAAGAAAGTGAACGGCCAGTCCCTTCGTAGCCATTTATTGTTGATGCAAGGAAGACAAGGTAAGGACCGATGAGATTGCGGACTAGAGGTAATGGAATCGCGGCGGCTTCGTCGATGATGACCAATTCGGCTTGTCCTAGAACATGGGCATCTTGAGGTTGGATATACTGCGTTGAACATGCGTCAACTCATGGAAAACAATTTTGAACACGCAAATCAACATACCTGAACGGTTTGCCGATGATCCCTGAACACATTCACTCTCACAACTGACTTGCCAGACTCCTCCTTATTCTCGCCCAGGCGCTGGGCAACTGCAATATCATAATCCAAATGTTCTTCGTAGCCAAGGGCGTCCAAACCCTTGAATACAAATTCAAATAATGTCTTTAAGTTCTCTGGGCTAGGACTCGTGACGAAAATATTGGCATAACCATGTGCTAAAGCAGCAGCAATAGCCAGACCAAGGGCGGCACTTTTACCTCGTCCTCTCGCAGCAGTGAGCGTGACAGTAGAGGAAAGAGTTTTTTCGGCAATGGCGTCGATAAATGTGAGAATAGCTTGTGCCTGGTCAATAGTTTTAGCAAGCTTGATGAGGTCTCCTGCTGGCTTGGTGTCCGCTAACGATTCTCTTAGTTCCCGTAGTTGGTACTCGGAAGGATCGGTTTCCTTTCCCTTGCCCGTTGTATCGGACAACGGTATTATATCCTTTCCACGTGAAATGGGCAGTACATTGAGTTCATCGTCGAGGACTAGGCAATCAGGACATGAACCAAGGGATAAGATGAACCGTTCGTTGAATCTTGCTATAACAGAGTCATGAGAGGAAGTGCGATATCTTGCGTGCACGTCCTATACCAGTGGGTCAGATTATATCACCATTGTCAATGTAATCGAGAACACGCACCATTGCCATGGTATACAATTGCCTGAGGGACGTCATGGTCTTCAGAAGCAATACGACAAGCCCTCCTCCTTCCACCGTTTCAATAGTCCGAGCGAGAAGATTGGGGGTTATTGCCTCAAAATCTTGCAGGACACACATTCCGTACGTGTTTCCTAGGATTTTGTGTGACTCCTTGTAATAGCTGCAGAGGTTAAAGAATGCATTCAATTAAAGAGTCAGCAGATTGGAGAAGATAAATTGGTCAGATAGTAAATATCGATAGAGATAACAGTGGACGCACGTATAACGGATGTCAGTCACCGTAACGAAGATTTCAAAAGGATTCTGCTCATTTGCTTCACGGATCCCCCTCTTGACATCCCTTTTGATTTTGGCTTCTCTCTTCTTCCGGTGACTAGTGAAGCCCAATTCTTTTTTGTAACACCATAATACAGAAGGACGTGCGGAAACCCGTGCCTGAGATAGCAAGAAATGAAGATTTACAATCTACCAGGGAAGAAAAAAGAACATTTCAGACATTTACGAATAATATTAATGGAGAATTGACAGACCTGATCACGACCTTTGTCACCAACAAGGACTATGAACGACCTGTGGTTCTTTTTGACGTTGTTACTGATGAGAGTCGGTATGCGAGGATCCAGCTGTTTACGCATTTTCGAATATCTGGCTCAGCGCTCAGTCGTCGCGTCCCAGGCGAATCACAGGCGTATACAGGGGGGACGCAAATTTTTGATCGGTATTCCCACGGCTTAAATTAGATTATTAGAACGGATTTTTCTCTTGCTTATAAAAAGCAAGCTCCATTAGCAGGCAATTTCCTCACTGGCTTGTGGCCCGTTAACTCGATATAACAATCCTGCCTCAGCTTTGCTTTCAAACCACTCTACACATCTAAGGAAGCCTTTCCTCTGTATTGTTCTACTTTGACTGCGGGAGACCAAGTTTAACACAGGAGCACCGATGCAAGGGGAAAGACAAATGGATCCAGCCAAGATTTCGATCTACTCACGCGTCCAGAATCAAAGTTACTTCGGGAAACAATAACCACTGGCAGAGGTCCATCAGAGACTATTTGCTCAAGAAGTGTCACCGAGGAAGACAAGTCGTTATGATTTGAATTGGCTTGGATGTGGCCCGCCTTCAAGCAGGCCTTGCCTTCTTGACATTTGTTCTGTGCATCCGGATCTCGATCGTCCTTTTTGTACTCGTACCGATTCGGATAATTTGTCGACTTTGCACAGCCCTCCATGAAAGTGTCCTACATTCAATCTCCACTGGGTGTCCATGTCCTTGATGGTCAAATCCTGCACGCCATTCGAGTTTTCTTTGGTATCTAGAGATTTTGTCACTGGTGCTGGAGACCGGACAGCCCCTTGTCCTGAGCTTTTACATCAACAAATTCAATTCTTCGTAATGTATAAAGTCAAGCTAGTAGTTGCCATTTTCTGCTCTCTGCGGTATGTCCATTCAACTGCAACACAATGCGACTTTTATACATCTCACAGCAGTTCTCTGAAAACATAAGGTATTCATGCGTACTTATGTACGAGAGCATGCAATGGGCTGACAATTTGTTCTGATCAGGCATCGACAATACGGAGACGCTACTACGTACGTCATTACTACTTACCTCATTGTTGGGGCCTATACATTTGGCGGCCTTCCACTGTACTACAACTATATGCGCTTTGCGCCGCCGACTGCCGTCGAGCTTGGTACTCAGGATGCAAGCCAGTACTAGGACCTTGTGTCTCTCGAAGGTTACTACCGATGGCCAAAAGTCCTCTCCGACTTGAAACGTCAGTGGGCCCTGGTGTGCACTTCTTGTACTCTCATAGTATCGTAATTATTATTTCCTTGAGTATCATGAATTCGCATACTCATTATTGATACTTCGTCAGGTTGTCTATTTCGTTACCCCAAATCGGAGGTGTCATGGGATGCTTTATGGCCCGCACTTCTGTGCTCGCCGCTCTCATATTTGGTGGCCATGGGAGTGGTCTCATTAACAGTGTTTTTTATATCAGCTTGAGGCTCAATGTAGACAGTGTAGCATTCAGGAGTAGATGGATAGAGGTATGACCCTTGACCTCACTGTGCTCGATCCCACCCTGACCCCCCAACTAACCAGGCATCTCGGTGCCTCAAGAGAAAAAAATCGTTGGACTTCTGAGTGTCACTAATATTCTCAATCATGTCACTCATCTGGCAGAGATATTTTATTCTCTTGAATGACAAAAAAGTTCATTGAACTCACGCAGGTCCATACCGTTTTCGATCACTTCCATCTTAATTATTGCTTGGTCGGGAAACGAACAAGGGGATCTTATCGAAGAGCCTTCCAAAGCTCTACACTTAGTTGGCAGTGTCTTTCTGACAGTCCTTATATTTGGAAACTTATTCCAAGTGTTCCGTACGGTGAAAGTGACCAGTTTGAACGCAGGGGACATATGCTGACCTCATATGATCACTGTGCCACTAACTCAAATACACGTCGTCGTTGCAAATAGACTTCAAAATTGCGTTGCCCATCGAAGTCCAACAAGGCGAACGCCGTATCATGAAGAAAGGCTTCACATGGTCGACACCGACTGTCCCTGCGAAAGAGTATAAGGTTGTCAGAACATGCCGCCCAAATTGTAAGGAATGTACTCACCGGGGCCGCCCACCCCGCAGGCCCCCTAAATGCTTCGTCAATGCCTCCTGTAGAGCTATACGAAGAAAATACTTAATTCGAATCACCCACGATCCGCCACTACGTGAGCGAGACAAAGCCGTTTAGATTAGGAAAGAGACAGGCATGACGCAAACGTCATCTAATTCGCAACACAGGCGACATGGAAACAGTATATGGAACGCGAAAGACGGAAGACATTCAAAGCCAAACACTGTTCATATACAACGGTCAAGTCAAGTTGAAGTAAACCCAGGCTGTGAAGCATAAGACGAGAATGTAGGGAAGAAACGAAGACTGCGTCAGAGAGGAATTTAAGGAGCAAACTTGAGTAGAACAGAGCCAGTCACGACGTTGGACTGAGACCAAGAACATGGGATAGCAGGCTGTGAACGTTGACAGAGACGAGAAGGATTTCGGGGATGGCGGCTGGTGGTACAAAGCTTTTCAAAAATCCACAATGTGTAGAGCGACAGTCTCGGAAAAACTAGAAACGAAGCACAGAAGGAAAGGAGAGAATGCATACATGACGTCTCTGACAAGATTTCCCAACAATCAAGAAAACAACAAATATACTCGCGAAGATACTAGACGCATGAATATCCAGACCATAGAAATGAAGCACAGAAAATTTACAGGTCCTTGAAATAGTCGCAGCCAGGCCTTGTCGTTTGGAGATGAGTTGGGCAGCCGCGGAGCTCGAAGGCAGGTGTCGACGCAATGTACAGAGGAAAACAGAGGGTGAAGCTTCAGATATTATCTCAGAATAGCCTAAGGATATAAACCATAGGACAGAGGGTCACTCGAAACCAGAAACACTCAGCGAGATTGTGTGGCACACAGCAGTGCCAGTGTGTGCTACCCAGATTCCAGAACAAGATCTTAACAGCCCGATACAACACAAGCAAAGTCGTTAGCTCACAGACAGCCCCAGATCGATGATGAGGAAAATCTGAGGTGTGATAAGAGGAGAAGAGATGAGGCGAGAGGAGAGGAGAGGATAAGATGCTGTGGGAGGGGTGGCAAAAAAGGGGCCTGTTAAATACACAGCAGTCACATGGTCGCGGGGCGCTGCAGTCCATTGTTCATTGTTTGAAACTTCAACAAAACTGTTGGCATAGCCCGCCACTCGAACCCTTCCAGAACGTAACGCGTGCGTTCTCTCAAGGCGTGAAGGGCCCATGACAAAATAGTTGCATGAAGTTGGGGTCCATCTCAGCCGTTGGGCGCCAAGAAACTTTTTTCGACAAGTAAGAAGTTGCAAAGAGGTTCCGTGATATTGAAGGGTCATAAACAGAAAAAAATATAATGGTCGTCATAAGAAAATGGTCGTCATACTTTACAAATGTTGCGCAACGATCTGCTTGAGAGTTCTTCATTCGAAGGGCATAACCTCCACAGCTTCCAGCAGGGACTCCCAATTGTTAGCAATATTCTCAGAGTATTCATGTTCCTCGCGAGCAAAGTTCTTCGCTGCTTGAGTGAGAAGCGTATTTTCTCGGTTGTGTAAAATTACTCGGAGTTCATGCCACATGCTATTATATAACAATAAATCAGCTCAAGCACGAATTCAGGCAGAAATGACGGACCAAACGCGTATGAAGACACGTCGACTAAGCTGAGCAGCGATGGTTGCTTGGTCTTTCTCAATCATGCAGCCAACCGTTCCACCTCTTGTTGCCAGTTTTCCTTCTGAGC
>JADNYJ010000533.1:0-21563 GCA_015501075.1 Gymnopilus junonius | reverse complement strand
GGTTCTCTCTAACAAGCCTTGATACCTAATTTCGGATATTACTACCACATCTTACAAGTTCAGAAAGTGAACGTACGTGTTCTCGTTGAGTGATTATCTGACTGGCGTTGAATTGGGCAAGGACACTCTTGAGGACTTCATTGACGATTGAAGGTAGTACCCTTTCGTCATAATCTTTCCCGAGCTCGCGGTAAATAGTTGGTAATGCTGCTATACTCGGTCTTGAAAGGACACGGCAAGTAATGTTAACCATTTGCAGATCTGTAAGTCATTGTTAAGTAACACACATAAACAGACTTTTAATAACATGCCTTTTGTTCCAGTCAGACTGGCAATATTTCGAGGTTTCGCTCGTATGTCGAATATGATTGGGTATTCAAACCAAGGAATCTAAGCTCTTCAAATTTAAAGCATTCCCAAGGATGTGAAGTGTTCGCTGACCCTTATATGTGTTCCTTCAGTGTAAATGTCTTCCTTGACACCTCCGATCCTGAAAATTGAAATCTTGAGCTTATACACTCGCTTACAAAGCGGGCATTTCGCTACCTGCTATATTTAATAGCACGATGCCCACCGTCCACTGCAGAGAATTTATAAGAAAGTGAGCAATCAAGTATTGGAAGTTATTGCGCACCATTGAACAAACTGGCGTTCAGGGCGAACCCTCCGGCAACTAAAGCAACGAGAAGGCCACTCCCCGCAAAAAATCCTCTTCCACCAGGGGTTCCTCCGCTACCAACAGTCCTAAGCTGCTTTGCCAATCGGCGGAATGCTTCTTGTCCGTCGTTCATTGTTTGTCGCGGTACTGAAAGAGTTGGGACGCGCACTGTGCCATGTGACTCACGACGACGTTGTCACAGACCATTGATGCCGTGCATTGCCGAGTGGCGACTCGGAGCTGTAAGTTTACTAACTCCTATGACACCATGCTTACTGGGGACAGCTTGAGCAGCATCGTAGGTCGTTCCGAAACCCACGAAATCGATACTGGACTGAAGTACTCATCAGCTTGGCTGGATTTCTATCGCTTGCTGGTAAGGGTCCATTCATACTAATACCCGAATAAGGACTAATTCCTGGTCTATAGGATCGTTGTCTACTCGCCACAAATCTATGAAAATTTTACTCTCCAATCAGGAGAAGGCCTCAGCGTCTCATTTGTGATCATATGGCTCCTAGGAGACCTGACCAACTTGACGGGCGCCTTATTGGCCGGACTTCTGCCCACCGTTATCCTCCTGGCTGTCTACGTAAGCTCTCCTTGCCCTGTGTGATATTTATGACCTTCCTCAACTAAAATTATTTCTACATCTTGAAGTATACAACAT
Organism: Gymnopilus junonius; assembly: GCA_015501075.1. Classification (NCBI taxonomy): domain Eukaryota; kingdom Fungi; phylum Basidiomycota; class Agaricomycetes; order Agaricales; family Galerinaceae; genus Gymnopilus; species Gymnopilus junonius. Next base: position 20,235 of record JADNYJ010000533.1, on the reverse strand, counting down.
GCGACGCTATCTTACTATTCCAAATTTATTACTACCGCTGGAAAAATGGGCGCCTACTGAGTTCTCAAGGTGGCCCTCAGAATAACGGAGAACGTGCTCCCCTTTTAGGAGATGAACTTGGGATTCCTAACCACATCCACATTGCTGATGAAGAAACAGTACCTGTGAAAACCCTGGTCATAAGGTATCTGTGTGCACTTTTATTCGTTATAACTGTTGGTATAGCTGCCTGGTGGCTCACCAAAGAGGAGGAAACGCACCTGGTTGATGCTCCCCAAGAAGGGAAGAAATGGTGGTACATTCAATTTCTTGGATGGTCTAGTGCCTCCCTTTTCGTACGTGGTCTACGCTCCATCTACTCTCCCGGGTTGATTCATTTCCGTGTCTAGCTCGGTGCACGCATCCCACAAATATGTCAGCTTTGCCTTGTTGTGCCTCATTCCATATGTCCTGACTTCAAATCTCCAATGCAGTGAAAAATTTTAAGACACGATGTGAGGGCCTTTCTCCGGCGCTATTCTTTTTTGCAATATTCGGCAATACGACATATGCGCTATCCATATGCGCAAAGAGCATGGACAAGGATTATCTTATCACTAACGGTGGATGGCTAGCAGGTGGGCGATTATAATAATGATCTACATGAATATTGTAGTTAACGACTTGCGTGTCTAGGGAGCATGCTGACGGTATTCTTAGATATCTTTGTGCGTCTATTCTCCCTCCGAACCACCTTTTTTTAATTTCTTGCTTCTCCCTCATCTCGTCCAGGTCCTATGTCAATTTTCCTACTATCGATATACAGACGAGATTCATTCTCAGCAGAGGGAAGCTAATCTATATAAATTTACACCGATGTAATTATTTTTGAACTGAGATACGTCCCACTGCAGACATTGGATGTTGTATCGCAGACAATCAGCCAAATGGGAATTGAGGACATAAATGTTCGGTGAAGCCCGAGCAAACGGATTGAGAGACCGAAGTAGACGAGATGCCTTTGCCTCGTTTTTTTCCTCGTGTCCTTGATGTTCATTACAAAATCCCACGTTGCAGGTCACCATCTGCTTTTCTCGATCTCCTTGAGCAATTGCGAGAAAGCCATTGACATGCTTTATGCCTCGTGCTTATGCGGAACACAGGGGAGCTCTTTGGGCAGGTACGTCTTTATCAATTCGCGATCACCCAAATTGTTATAAACCAGCGCATGCCCATATAGTGGTCGCTTTTCGACCCTCCATTTTTGCGGACCATAACATTCACGGTGCGCTCTGTTCTCCGATGCCCAATCATGGCCGAATTGCTCACACAGGAATGGTCATGGTCAAATAGGCCAGCCCAGCGGTCATTGTCTTGCCCGCACACACTTGATCTGGTTAGGTACCACTTGGCCCACAAACCCTGCTCGAATATAAAGGGCCTAAAAACGGAACTAGCACTCTAATCATCTAAACGGGAGGTCTTCCGAGTGTCTTTCGACCTTATCCACTCGTTCTTCCATGTCAACTTCGACCTATCCCGCTCGAATACCTGCAAGCGTGTTCACAAATCCCAGGCGAAGAAGGTCCTCTGTCAAAAGCTACACTGCTCTACCTACTTTGAAGGCACAGGTCCGAAATTCCAGTACTACGACGATGTTTATGTTCCGCGTTCACCTACCTTTATGTCAATTGCCTACTTACGAGACGCGATTGCTGCCATCGATCTCAAGATGACTGCACTCATAAAGGAACGCGCCGACTTGGAGATAAAATTGGAAACGGCCGTCCGGCTCGAATCACCCGTCCTTCGACTGCCCAGTGAGCTGCTGTCCAATATCTTCAGAATTGGTGTCCTGGGCATGGGCGATGAGGATCCCATCATGGTGGCCACGTTGATGTTGGTGTGGTGAGTGGTAACATTTTCCGTCAATTCCGGCGGCTAAATTTTCGGCAGTCGGTACTGGGCAGATGTGGCGCTGAATACACCCTTACTATGGGCCAAGATATCGGTCAGTCCACACAATTCTCTGGAGAAAGCACGGCGGCGTCTTGTCCGATCAAAATCCTGTCCTCTGGACATCACGATTAATTATGGACCACGAATGGAGTATACTCAGAGCGTTACTGAACACATCATCCACGCCATGGATTTATTCCGACCAGTCCTGTGGCGTACGAAGTCCTTCAATCTCACGGTTCCCAATCGACCTCATGCCCATACGGCCCTCCTCCGCTGTCAGGAAGATGCTCCTATTCTTGAAAGCCTCACTATCCAGGTGTACCACTCGATGCAAGACGATCACTACTCCTCGACCCCTGTGCCCTTGTTCAATGGATGCACACCGAGCCTCCGCACATGTTCCCTTACATCATTCAATTTCGGCTGGGATCTGAAACTGATCAAAGGCCTGACTGTACTAAAGCTAGGAGGCTACTTCAACTCATCTACACCCTCTGCCACCACGCTTCTCGATATGCTGCGTCAATGTCCGGAACTTGAAGAGTTCACCCTGCGCAACATGTCAGATGTTGACTCACAGTTATGTTCCCCAGGAAGAATCGATGATTTTGACACGCCCATTGTGAATAAAATTCATCTTCCACGACTTAAAAAGATGACTTTCTATTACTCTGGTATCGCTCATACACGGGAATTAATGAGCCATATTTCTTTCCCAAATCTCGAGTCTCTGGAACTGGCCTACCTCGAAAATATGACTCATGTACTGCAGCTCCTCTACGCTCAAGCATTGACCAGGCTTCCTCTGAAGTATCTAAGGATAGAGACATGTTTATTTAACGAGATGAAGTTTGTGTCGTTACTTCGCAAGCTGCCGTCACTTGTGACCCTACAACTCGTGGACATTGAGGATGTCTCTCATCATTCTATAAAGGTTTGTCAAAGATGATGCTTTGGCCATACCTAGCTGACCTTTCCCATTTTAGGCGTTATCCTCATGCCAACCCTGGGTATGTCCTCGTCTTGAATTTGTGACGCTCGATGGATGTACGTCCATTGATTGGGACTCGCTCCGCGCCTTGGTCGAGTCCCGGCTTCCAGCCGACCCTCACGCGTATAAACGCTATCATCCTAGCACCGCGTCGACCGGCGTGTCCTCAGCTTCTGCTGCCGCAGCGGATTACGCACGCATGAAAAGCAGACAGGACCGTTCGGGTCATGCTGCGCTACTTGCTGCCCCTCAACGCATACAGATGATTGACGTGACGAGATGTAACCAAATCAGCAAGGAAATGCTTCAGTGGTTACGCATGTACGTTCCTTCAGTCAGATACGAGTCAACTAAAGGTGTGTGGGGTGAACCCACCATTATATAACTCTGCTTCAATAATTTCTTTTTTTCCTCTTCTTTTCTAGACTAGTATCCACTTTTACGACCGATCTACGTGACTTTTTTGGTTTTGTCGTGGATTTTCTCTGCACTTGTTTGATGTCGAGTTTCATTTACTTATTGAATAACTGTAATTGTATATTCATTCAATAGCACAGGAATACAGTGTATTTTAAGGGCGCTAGTTGTAAGACGTTCTGGCAGGACAATATCACAGACCTTTCAGATAGCTGAGCATGGCCTTCCTCTTTTCTTCTTCTCGTCTATGTTGCTTTTCAAACCCTCTACGGCCGCGTCCATAAAGCTTCCTGCGTAATCGGCTTTCCTCCGCCGCCTTGACATGAGCGGCCATTGCCGCAGCGTTATGAGTAACTCGCTTTTGCGAAGCCTTGTAAGGCCCCACGGTTTTGGCCTTTAAACCGATGCCTAATCTATCGGACTTCAATACGGTAGCAATAGGAGTGAGAAGGGCCTTTCGTCTATAGGGCGAGGTGTCACTAAGGGATGCGTGGCCAGACGGAGAGGGTGAGACGCTTTCTGGTAGAGTTAGGTATTCACCTTCCTCTAGTTTGGCGGCCTCATCATATGCATTTGCTATTGATTTCGTCTCATTGGCGTCATCCAGCTCCGAATCAGATAGTGTGAGGTCTATCACGTCAACGCGCCGAACCTCACTCACGTCTTCAAATTCTTCCATCTTCACCTCCACGGATTCTCTCCGAGAAGAAAATTTCAGGGGCGAAAGGTCAACCTGGCGAAATTTACCTTTTCGGTCTCTGTTATCCACTGGTATCATGTCCTCGTCCGGAAGAATATCCCCGACGGGCTTTCTACGGATGACATCGGGGCCGAGGGCCTCGCCTTCATTCCAGCCTGACCTCTGGAGCATCCCAAAGCCCTTGTTAGACGGACCTATTTCAAGGAAGACTGGAGGGGTATATTTGGCCTGTGACGGTAAGGGTGGTGGATCTCGGGCCAAAATATCAGCGAGGCTGGGCGCAGGGGATGAAGAAGAGGAAGAAGGTTCAGATTGGATTACTTTTATAATGAACCAGTTATTTTTGTTCCGCGACTCCAGCTTTCGGGGTGCAGGGGAAACAATGGATTCTGTCGGAACCGAGGACGCGCGCATAATAGGCGGTACATTGGGTTGTGATGATGAGGGACCAGCCTGAGCGCCTGTCAGGGTCCTGTACCAACCAGAGACGTTCGTGCCGAGTGTGTTGGAAGAGGGTTTCGAGGAACCAGTTTGTGGAGAGCTCCATCCATCGTAAGTAATCGTAGCAGCAACGAATCGCGGTGGAGGTTTCTGAGCACGTTGGAAGGGCAAGCGCAACGCTTCCTTTTTCCATTCCTCTTCTGGGTCTACTGGCTTCCCAAACTGCTCATTCTCGTCAGTTTGGCCCGTTTCTCTCTCCAGTAATTCGCGGTCCTCTGGATTGTAATCAGAACGAACGTAATAAGCGACAGTGGCCATGGAAAGAAGGAAAGATCAGAATTCAATTTACTGACTTGTCTTGACTGTCCAGGCGAAGCGTGGTGTGACGTAAGCATGACTCATGGTGCTCGCAATTCCATTACTGACGAAATGCAATTTACGTTGAATGATATATATAATGAAGACCAATCAATATTTCAGAAAGCTCATGGGTCCCAGTGATATTTCTCCTAGGGATGAAGCCTGTTACCGATCTCCACCATCAACGTTTGGCGATCCGCTGAAGAAAACCCTTCACATCCTACAATTATGACGTCGAGAAGAGTGTGATCAGGACAGGCCCTATCAGTCCACTTGACACGAGCTACAATAGCGTCCACGATAGCTCTCCCATTAAGACGTTGACAATTTGTCAATCTCAACTTCCGCAGTTGAGGCAACCGTAGTCTTATTGCATTATCCCCAATCATCGCAATTGGTCGTAAGAGGTTGATAACGTTGTCTGACATATCCGATGCGACAATGTGGAAATCCTCGAGGTGAAGCAACCTGTCAAACACGTAGCGGAAATCTTTCGTCCGCATGTCGCAAAAGTCCATTTCAAGGATACGAATGGGTGGATTGCACCGTGTGATGAGTTTCCGAAGGCCCATGCCAGTTGCTTGATCGCTCCAAGGTGATTGAGAATAATCGTGTGCTTCATCTTCACTGTCGCCCTCTTCATGATGGTCTCCATAGAGCTGGAAATCAACATTAAGGTGGGACAGATAGAGATTTTGTAGGCGGGGCGTATCCAATGATGACAAAAATGCCCGAGCGAAACATGTGCTTTTCAAATGTAGGGTGACAAGATTTGGAAGGGATACAACGGGGAGAGGTTGCGTGATAGGACCGTCATGAGGCCAACCCGATAGGAAGAACGACTGGAGTTCTGGGCAAGCCTGGAGAAATTCAAGAATGTACTTTGGCTGCGTATGCAGACCGATCGAACCACCTTCTGCGACTGTTACATGAACGAAGCGTAATGGAGGGAGGCGAGTTGGGGGTGGAATTCTGGACACCCAGAGATTCAATGCGAAATTGCTATTTGGCTAGGGCTAATGGGAGACAGGGTAATTTTTGGTTCATCATCCTCGAAATCATCCATTTCGTAGTCGTGTAAGCAGATATGTAAATGGGAGAGGGAATCAGGGTAAGGGTCAACTCCTCAACTATAATCTCTTCCTCCCTTTTACCTCCTAGTCGGAAAGACCGCCACCGATCAACAGAGGGTAATAGTGGCGAGAGTAAGGGTAAAATGGAATCCGGGTCTTCAATATTGAGTTCGATATCGTATTTCAAAGGCTTCGACCTTTCTGTCCACAATTCTGCTTGCTGCTCGGAGAAGAATATTTCATCCGAGTCGTCCAGAGCGATCGTCTGCCACAATCTAGGGCAGGTGTCAACCAACTCTTGCCACCACCACGATATCTTGCGCAAAGTGAGAGGTGCAAGTGGCTCATTGACGACGCAGTGTCTGAATATTTCGAGCAAGAGCTCCGCTGGAAGGACATCGATGCTTAAGTTGGCATTAGATTGTTCAGAAAAGTAGAAATCAATCCGTGGAAGAGATGGTGTATTGGACATGATGTCCGATATAATAGATGCGGTAGGATGATGGTCGCGGAAGAGTATGGCCATGTTGCCAGTGCAAGGTCAGAGAATGAATTAATGGGCGGGAGCTGTCAAGAGATCGTGGGAAAGGATGATGTCGGTCAATCTGTCAATCCGGGGAAAGCAGCAGGAAGAAAACGAGCAGCAGGAAGAAAACGAGCAGCGACAAACTCATCTGCAATCATGAGAGACAGTTCCCCATACACAGTATCGACAGTAATCTTCCTGAGGTCCAAGAGCATCGTGATAAATAAATCAACAAGCAGAGAACGCGAGAATCAGTTCGGTCTTGGCGGTGAAGCACCTACATAAGCGAGTACATCGCACCAGTCGAGGAACCAAGTTCAAGGAAACTATCTGGAAAGAAAACTTTCGCCAAAATGCATTCATCGACTTAGTTCCGACGTCCTTCCCATCGTTGTCGACAGCTTTACCAAAGAATTAAGAGTGCAAGTACCTGGCTGACTAATCAAGCGAGCCTTTTCCGTCTGCTGTACAGTTTTACGGAAGCTGCCGAAGCCCCCATCACGAGCTCGTTGTAGACGACCGAAAGCGATACACACAAAGCCCGCCAACGTCGTGCACGCCCGCCCCCGCGTCCATTTCCTCAAGAAAATCCCGCCAACATGCCAGGAGTACGAGACGTTAGGTTGGATGCTGCCGTTTTTTTGAAAAAGGGACCGGAACGCTGATTCATCTTGCTTCAAACTTCAGCGCAGACCAATTCATTGCCGCCTATGCTTCGCATCTGAAGCGTTCAGGAAAGCTCGAGGTCCCAGCGTGGGTTGACCTCGTGAAAACTGGTGCATTCAAAGAGCTTGCACCCTACGATCCCGATTGGTACTATGTCCGCGCAGGTGCGTACCCTTGTCAAATCGATTTATTAGATAACCCTAATAAATATATTCTAGCTGCTATTGCCCGCCACATATACCTCAGAAAAGACGTTGGCATTGGTGCCCTCACAAAGCTACACGGTGGACGTAACAGGCGCGGCAACCGACCTTCGCACCACGCCGATGCCTCTGCCTCTGTTCAACGCAAGGTCTGCCAGTCATTGGAGAAGATTGGTGTGTTGGAGCAAACAGGTAACGGTGGACGGAGAATCTCTCAGGATGGTCAACGGGATCTGGACCGAATTGCTACTGCTGTTGTCGAGGAGCTGAAGTCCCAGGAGGAGGACGAGGATGAGGAGGAAGAAGAGGATGAGGACGAGGAGTAAATGTGCCAGCCCTGACGTCTATGACCTCCACGTATGATCTTGCATGTTTTTATCTTTTCTTTGTATGCAGCATGCGATGCTAAAATGAGCTTTCCCGGCGCTTCTTTCTGCGACATCCTCAGTCTTGTTCAGGCAATCGATTCTGGTGATTTGTATGGTCGTACTCTCCTTGAGATATTGAAGTATTCCTTCACAGAGGCTCCACCTCTTTTCTTCGATGGACACCGTTTCTCCCATGCGATTGGTTTGCACAAAGTGGACGCTTACTTTTGCTTTGTAGGGTGGTCTTGGTTTATACATCGATACTGGTCAGGAAACGATCTGTGGGGCCCCGACGAGTTTCCAATGCCTAGCCTATTTGTCCCTATGACTTGAAGTCAACCTCGGCACCTCGCTGACAAAATATTGGGAAGTGAATGTTGATGGCCTTTCGACGATAACCCTGAAATCCTGGAAGTAACCACTCAGTAAGCAAGTTGGAGCACGCCTAGATTGAATCGAGATGCTACATATTGAGGTCGCAACATTTCAATTTCATTCTATGCAAGTCTCACAGAACAAAAATTATATTGCATCCGGGACTGATATGACAACATAAATGACTGACTTACCTACTTCGGTCGTCTCCTGAGCTCCTCCCACACAGCACTTGACAGGAAATCAGACCACTTTAACCAGAACTATTTCAAGCTTCAGCGTCAACTACCCTCCAGAAGGAACCATACAACATGTCGTTTCAATCGCTCATAGGGAAGGCGGCGCCCGCCATCACTTTGAAGAACTACGATGGAGAGTCATTCACTTTCGCACCTGGGGAGAGTGGACTGCCTGCTGCTCTATTCTTTTATCCAGAGTCTGGTGAGCACAGAACGACAAATGTAGTGATCCTTTCACATTCCGAATGACCTCATAGGCACGTATGGGTGTACAAGGGAGGCATGTCAATTCCGAGACGCCGTTGCGAGTGAGCATCATTACTTAACATATTTTGGCCTCCGTTAGTTCCCCTCACACTGAGACACCCTGTAGCAAAGGACACCTTCAAGCCTGGAAAGGTACAAATCATTGGAATCAGTCCGGATCCCGTTGAGAAACAGAAGGCATTTGTTGAGAAGCATAAGCTGACGGTAAGCACTCTGCGCTGGCGTTGTTTTTCCCGCGCAGTTTCTTAAGCTTCTATTAGTATCCTGTCCTCAGCGACGGCGACAAGTCAACCTTCAAGACATATGGAATTGGGAAGGGTATGTTTGGCTTTACGCCTGTTGCAAGGGTCACGTTCGTCGTTGACAAGAAGGGAACCGTGAGGTGAGTACATGATCAGTTTCATTATATGGCTGTTCACACTTATAACGATGGCAGGGATGCGTTGGACGCGACGATCAACTACGCTGCTCATTCCAAATTCGTGGAGAAATGGCTTGATAAACTCCAGGCTGAAGATGCAAAGGAGGGCGTCAAAGAGGCTGCACCAGCACCGCCCTCCAACGCACCAGCACCTGCCCCTGCACAAGCCGCAACAGCTGGGGCACCGGTCATAACTGAGGTGCCAACCTCAACTTCTGAACCTACAGAAACGGTCACCGCAACGACTGAGGCACCTGCTCCTGAACAAGCTGAAGCCTCCTCCACCATTGGGCAACCAGCCCCCCCTGAGCCTGCTACTGCCCCTACTTCGTCGTTCTTGAAGTGATTCTGCTCGCTCACGGACATCTTAGTTGGATTGCTAATCGCTGGGATCGTGAGCTTTATTGTATACATAGGAACGATGAAGATCGTTCCTAACTTCAAGTTGTAAACATTGTTTTCCAGACTTTTTCTTGAGCTTCATGAATTATTATTTTGCGTTTCTGCCATTTTCTTTGCAAAGCCTTGGGGTGCTCTTGAGCTGACCTGCTCAGTTCACCCTGCCGCCCGTTCAGCTGAGGTCTGAGATCTGACCGGTGACGTCGTCCTATATCGTCACCTGATAGCGCTTAAACACCGAAAATCACGCTCCAATTGTCCTCTTATACTGAGGTTCCCGAAATGAAAGACGTCTTCAGCCTTTGACAACCCACGTTGGTCTCTGGAATCAATTTCACGGCCTTGTACAGAGTTTTTGACTACTTCAGTCGGTTTTGCAAGTCGCCGTTAACCGAGCTTTGTAGCGGCGCAAAGCAGTTGACACCAAACCATCATCAATAGTACCACTAGGCCTCGGATCTCCCAATTAACCGGATTCAGCATTCGCAAGGATAACTGCACCGAAACTTGAGGAAAGAAGACATTTATTTCTTCAATCTTCCTTGGTACATTTCCATCTTCATCTTAACCAGAAGTACAAGGCCATTTTCTACGTCCGTTCAAGATGCCAATTGTAACCCCACTGACGAAGTTGCTTGGAATTCGAGTGTAGGCAGCTGTTCATTCACTTTTGGTCGTCACTGTTATATAATTGTTTCTATGCAGTCCTGTCATTCAGGAGGAATGCATGGTAACGAGGCCATTCAACGTATGTTATGCCGTAGACCATTGACAACTTGTCAAACAGGGTCGGCGTACCACAGCTTGCAGCTGCAGTCTCCAACGCTGGAGGACTCGGTACGCGTATTTCTTGCTGAAATCACATGCTAGGATCTCATCTACTCTTGGAGGTATTTTGACTGCCCTTACGCAGCCCTCTCCCGATGCACTGCGAGCGGCTATTCGTGAGACGCGCAAGCTTACGTCCAAGCCCTTTGGTGTGAATATTACGCTCTTGCCTGCTATAAACCCACCGGATTACGCGGGGTATGCGAGAGCTGCCGTTGAAGAGGGTGTCAAGATTTTCGAGACGGCAGGGAGCAATCGTATGTGGCGATTCCATGGGGTTTGATGGGTTAGTTATTGACACATCTCCGGCATAGCGGGCGAATTGATCAAGTACTTTAAGAGTAATGGGTGCATTGTTGTGCACAAGTGTACTACTATCAGACATGCGAAGGTGAGAAAGTGTTATAGTGTTTTTTGTGGATGAGTTTGTCGTTGACGGTCAGTATAGAGCGCCGAGAAATTGGGCGTTGATGTTTTGAGTATCGACGGCTTTGAATGTCAGTCTCGCTTTGCCTGCATGCGACCATCTTTTTCTCATGTAAATGGCAGGTGCTGGACATCCTGGTGAGGATGACATTGGTGGATTGGTCCTGGTTAGTGTGATTTAATGCGACGTCAAGAATGCCACTCAGTCTACGACAGTTGGCTCGAGCGGCAAAGGAACTTGAGGTTCCTTTCATTGCTTCGGGAGGACTTGCTGATGGCAGGGGCCTTGCAGCCGCCTTTAGCTTTAGGTGCTGCGGTATGTTATCCACACAGACAATCAAAAAGACTAAGCTGACCGTATTCGTAGGGTGCGAATATGGGTAAGCTAAATAGCATTGTTATTTAGGATCGGCCATTGATTGATGACTCCACAGGCACTCGATTCATGTGCACTGTAGAGTCGTAAGTGCGAGTGAAAGTTCCAGATACTTTTTCTGACTATGTTACGCAGACCTATCCATCAAAACATCAAGGACAAGATCGTTGCTTCGACCGAGCGCGATACTATACACATATTCCGCACGCTGCACAATACGGCTCGGGTGTTCAAGAACAAAGTGGCGGTGGAAGTTGTAGCGATTGAGAAACGGGGCAACGCCAAGTTTTCGGATGTTCAGCACCTTGTGTCCGGTGCACGCGGACGACTGGTGTACGAGAATGGGGACGCAGACTATGGAATCTGGAGCGCGGGGATTGCTGTTGGACTGATAGACGATATACCCACATGCGAGGAACTGCTGAAGCGGCTGGAGAGGGAGGTGCAGGAGATTGTGGGGGGACTGAACCGGATTGTAGTTTCTGCCAAGCTGTAGTACTCAGACGCGAATGACCCGTGACCGTGTTTAGGGCATGAGGCAGGACCCCGTGGGCAAAAGCATGACCGAATTACCGGAAGAGGAGATGGTGTCCGGGGCCAAGCCGACATGAGGAGTTGGAAATGAGCCCGAGTGGTTGAATTGAATCTGCTCGCATTTGCTTTGTCGCCGCTGTCCTCCTTGCTTTCGTTGCTTTCGTTTGTCGCCATGTCTCTGTCGCCGCCTCGCACGCCGGGCGAAAACCGCCTCTCTGCCGCAAAGGCGACTACTCCCACCTCGGACGACTCTTCCATCATCGATGACCTCTCTTTCGACTACATCTTTGACTCGCAGGGCAATTTCATCCGCCTCTCCAAGGGCTCCTCCTCAAAATCCACCCACTCGTCCCCCCAACACCCCAGGACCCTCCGCTCCAGCCCGACCCCCCGGGCACTCTCTCCCCAGTACCCAGGCTCTCCCTCTCGCGTTCAGAAAGCGCGTCTCTGCTCGTCGGCTCATCCAAACAAGATGCAAATCCCTCTCGCCCGTTCCATCGCACCACCTCGGGGCCTGTGTCCATCCACAATCCCCCGTCCTACCTCGCACCAACAGCATCCTCACTGTCAAAGCCCCGTGTCGCACCACGCAGGATCACGGCCGAGGACAGCCGTGACAAACGCGAAGCCAGTGCTCGAACCCGCCAGACTATGGATACCAGTGCCCACCCTTATGCCCTGCAAGAGGAGAAGGAAAACATTAGCGAATCTGACGATGTCATTCAAACTGCCTCGGTTCCAACCAAGCCAAGGACTCTCCACCGCTTGCTACGCGCTCCGTGTCGGCTGTCTCTGCCCGTGTTCCCTCAGCCTCGCGCGGTTTATCTGTCTAGTGGCAGCATAGCGCGAACAGTAGACCACTTGCAGATGTTCCTGTCCCACAACGGTCTTCCTATTCTTCTCGTCAAATTCTGCCAGGTCCAAATCGCGCAGGGCGCATCATGAAGTCCACTTCTGCGCCCAAATATGTCGGCTTGAATAATATCGACCGTATTTCAGAGGCCGACCACAGTGAGAACGAGCAGGCTGGCGGCCGTTACTCACCTATCCATATTATAGCCAGTGGAGATGAAACAGAACCAGAAGACGAACCACCGACTTCTGTTGAGCCTTCAATGGTTCGTTGCCTTCTTCTATACCGTCCGCTTCACATATGACGGCTGCTCGTACGAGGAACCAAAGTGGTTTGAGTGTCAATGTGAATGCAGTCTCCCTCGCACAGTCTGGAGCCGTCCAAGACGGTCTGCAAGTCTGAGTGAAGCATTGAGTACGTTAGTTCCCATGTTTATATCATTGCTTGGTTCTTATTCTTTCCTTAGAAGACAGCGACGATTATCAACTCCAGTTGCAACAACAATATCAGAACCCAAGTTTCTCGACCTGGCACGAGTCTCGGTAATAATTCATCTAATCTTTTTAATGACGTGGATTACTTACGGACTCATAGGCACGAATGCTGAAAGCACTGGGGGAGCTCGTAGGATCACCAGCAGCAACGCGAACGCAAGATCAGGAACTGAGGGCAGAATACAAGAGTAGGCTCCTTTTTTCCTTACTATACTTTTACCTCATCTAATTTGCCCTTTTGTAAGAATACCTTGCACAAGATGAAGCTGAACGTAAGTATTGAACGTTTTCTCATCACTTACTGAATCGAGATATTTTATAAAGGCCGAGAGCCAGAGAGCAATGTACCGGCAATCCCGACAATTCCCTCACCTACTCACCAACAATACCTGCAGTCGTCAAGGTCTGCTTATGGCCACCGACGACGCGATTCAGATACCCTGCGCGGTGTCGTTCCTCCGGCATCAGCCATCTCGACTAGTTCCCCTACGTTGTAGAGTCACACAGAGCTTCACCGCCCTTGGCCTCTCGCTTGCAAGGGAGATATTCCCCTCCAGGCCAGTCAAAGGGCCGTGTATCACCTCCAACGTCTAAAGGACGCGCCTCCCCTCCAGTATCCAAAGGACGTGCCTCTCCTCCGACAAGCAAAGGTCGCCTTTCACCGCCCAATAGTAAAGCTGGCCGAGAAGTCGCAAAACATCGTCGGAGTCCTACAGCTCCAGAACCGCCCACTACAAGCAGAGATGGGAACGCTGCTGTTGCTCAGCCTGTTAGGAAGACATGGGCTGGTGCAGATAAAGGGGAGAGGGATGATGATTATGAACATGGAGGTGCTGCTAGTTCTGGAGAACGTGAAAGGGATAGAGGGGAAAGAGAGCGTGAACGAGAGAGGGATAGGGAACGCGAGAGGAAAGGCCACCAATCGCATATGTCTTTGCAACACCAGCCACAGCCGCTGCAATATTCACAGTCTGTGTCGGCGTTACAAAATCAAGCGCCTGCCCAATCAGCTCCTCCTGCTTCTGCACAACTAAATCGACATATTGTGGTAAGTTCTATGCTTATGCTACTCCACCTCTTTACTCAGTCAAATGTGTAGGTCAACAAGAAGGCATATGCGCGATTGGATATGATCGGCAAAGGCGGTTCTTCGCGCGTTTTCAGGGTCTTGAATCATGCGAATGAGTTGTACGCTATCAAGCGAGTCTCGTTGGACAAGACGGACGCGGAGACGATGAGCGGATACATGAATGAGATTGCGTTGCTGAAACGTCTGGAGGGAAATAGTCGGATTATTCGCTTGATTGATAGTGAGGTCAAGCCGGGTCCGGGAGGTAGCAAAGGCCATCTTTTGCTTGTTATGGAATGTGGAGAGATTGATTTGGCTAGGCTGTTGCAAGAGCAGATGAAAGAGCCAGTCAATATGGTTTGGGTGGCGTATTATTGGCAACAGGTTGGGTTTGGCACGGTTTTTTTGATAGCTTTTTTTATTGATGGCATTTCGCTATTAGATGCTGCAAGCTGTTCATGTGATCCATGAAGAGAAGATTGTGCACTCCGACTTGAAGCCTGCCAATTTTGTGCTGGTCCGTGGTCAGCTCAAGTTGATTGACTTTGGCATTGCCAATGCCATTGCAAATGACACTACTAACATCCAGCGCGATCACCAGGTTTGTATCCGTTGAAGCCTTTCGTCAATTCGTCGTCTAATCGAATTTTATTAGATCGGAACAGTCAATTACATGAGCCCTGAGGCTATTGAGTTACCCGACGGCATGCGAAGGCTCAAAGTTGGCCGACCTTCAGACGTATGGTCATTAGGCTGCATCCTGTACCAGATGATATATGGCCAACCGCCATTCCAGCACCTCTCCGTGTACCAAAAGATGAAAGCCATCCCAGACCTAACTCATGTCATTGAATTTCCGGACTATGCAGTACCGATGGTGCCTTCGCCTCGTAGTTCGACGGGCAATGGGCAGGTTGTCGAACCTCCGAAGAAGCTGGATCATTTGAAGCAGAGGGTGCGGAAGGATGTGATTAAGAGTATGAAGAGCTGTTTGTGTCGGAATCCGAAAGAGAGAGCGACTATTCCTCAGTTGTTGAATGATACATGGCTGGCGAATCACGAACGTAAGTCTTTGCATCTTTTATTGTTGTAGTGATTGGGTGATTAAATATTTTTGCTCTATCAGCTACACCCACGCCCATCAAAGAATTGCTAAAGGAGAATGAGACAATCATTAACCCGTATTACATGCGGCAGTTGCTTGAATACAGTATAAACTTGCAGCTGAGGGAGCCACGAACTTGGATCCAGAGACGCTGATGAAAGATGCAGAAGTGAGTTGGGTGTGAGTGATCTCTGACATTTTTGCTGAACATGAAATCTTGCAAACAGAGGCTTGTCCAAGAACTCAAAGGGATCCAGTCTCAAGCCAAGATGGAATGAAGCAATTGCAGTTTATTATTTATGCCAGCTCATCCACCCACACATCCATCTTCTCCTTTACACCATAGATCTTCGTTAAGCGACCTTTTCCAGGTCCTCCCAGATTATTGAACCGAAACAACCCAGCGGGTGTTGTGCTATTTTCATGCTTTGTAAAACAATCTGTATGACTTTTCTTCGCGTCCTTTTCCTAAATTCCTATATTTCACTCCTGTCCATGACTGCATCCACCTATCCTTTTCAACTTGCACATGTCTTTGAAGACATTTGTAGATCAGCCATGTCCTACCACTCCCACCCCACCGCGGCTTCGACCTTTTCTAGGATTCTCCCACCTTACGCTCCTATGCTATGCACGTTCATTCTTACCATATGCCTTGCATTCCTTCGGGTTTCCTTTTCTTCCATCTGCAATTTCGATCATCGTCATTCATTCAGCAACTTCTGGCATCTTAATGTATATTTTTTTTACATCTCCTTGGGAATTATCGGACCAACCAAACAACCATTCCTTGCCCCCCCTCCCTCTCTTGTCGCAATCGCAATCTCACATCGTTGTCGACCCTTAAAAGGCAATACCTTTTCGTTTCACCCAAAATCAGTTTGTGTACATATCCTCGCCAAAACCGCATTTTTTTTTTCCTTTTTCTCTTCTGCTCAATGAATCTAATCTTTCTCTTTCCTTCGTTCCCAACCCCTTGGCTAGAGGAAATATCATATATAATGTTTGTATATCTGGCACCAAGTAGTCTGATTAAATACAAGCTATTTATTCCTCCCACCGCGCTTTGACAAGGTTGGATTTGGTGTATGCATAGTCCAGCGGTCCAGCACTTGGTTACGCCTGATTGCAAGGAGGAGCTCGAGGGTTTTTTTGCTGAATGTACTGCAATGGATTGGGTGAGTGGCCTATCTGCCTGTTATTCATTCCTTGGTGATGACGTATCTTTGAATCTGAAATATGACAGGCTGTGATATAATGATCCTCTATGGCATCGGGCGCGCCCATTAGTGGGCAGGCCAAATTCTGAATTCTACCACAGGTTATTTAATTAACGTTGCCTTTGGATCGACCTGGTTGCCTGATAAAACGCTTGGATACGATGGCAACGACCTTTGCCTCCGGTTCGGCCATTATGCTGGGAGACAGCCACCTACAGCCTCCCGCTTTCGGAGACGTGATGTTTCCCTCGGTGTGGCCACTTGACTTCAACGCCCACCGTTCAAATCTCGATGCTATATTTAGCTAGTTGGGCTTGGCGCATTGCATCCATTCGCAGTCAAGAGAAGTCTGAAAGACGCGAAATTTCGAAGTGACGAACGCAAAAAAAAAAAAGAAAAAAAAATTTGTGGCTGGGATTTTCTGCTCATCGAGGCGAATTTATATCAGACACTCAAAAGGTATCAGTGACTGTTTTGATTTGGCACTTGATAGGAATGAAATTTGAAATTGACTTAGCAGAAGCACATTGGTCAAACTGATTCACGCCGACTTGACAGACAGGCGCGAGCGGTGACTCTTGGGCGGTCCATGTGAACCATGCGACTCTGGTGCACTCAGAGTCTGTCCAAACCTGTAATATGGTAACATGATTTGACTCGACGTTCCGTTTTCACTATAAAGAGCATATCCAGAGTCGCCAATTCTCTCCATCAGTTCCTTCCTTCGTTCTTTTCGATCACCTGGCCCGGTCGCCTTTTAATTTTCAACCAACGATCTTTTACTTTTGACCTCTTTTTGAGAAGGTGAGGCTAAGTATTTTCCAGCTGACGACCTTTTCAGTCTCATTGGTTCTGACAGCCTCCTTCACTCCTTCATTACTCCGATACAAAAATGTTCGCCAAGCTCTTCCAAACCTTTTTTGTTGCCTCTGCTCTGGTCGCAGGTGTCGTCGCCAGACCCCATTCTCTCAACAGGCTGAGTATGTTTGGACTTCTCCATCTTTTTTTTTTCTGTATTTCATGGCTCTTTTCTCGTGCTATAGCTGCCCGTGGTGAGATCTCCTTCGATAACTTTAGTGGCCTCCACTCTTTTTCCGGATTCGACAACTTTTACGGTGTCGACAACTTCGTTGGACACATTTCTGAGCAGACTGTTGTCGAACAAAGCCAAGAGCTCGTTTGCCATAGCGAGTCTATTGAGATCATTCAACAACGCCTCCTCGTTCTTCAAGAGATAGCCAAGAGGTAGTATTCGTTTCTTCCACTTCGGGAAATGTCTTACAAATAAATCCATAGAATCATCACCGAGCAAGTCTGTGAAGTCGAAACCCAAACTGTCGTCTTTGAACAGTTCCACGCCAGCCTTGGACTTTTCAGCCACGACCTTCGTCGCACTTCTGGTCTCCACGTCGGATTCGACTCTGGTATCTCTGACCACTTCAGCGACATTGTTGCCGAAGACGGATCCCTCACCACGGACGACTTCGGCTTCTCCGGCCATGACCTTGGCTCTCACACTGTGGTCGTAGGTGGATCGAACTGGGATGCCACTACTTCTCCTGCCTCCGTTGGTGCCGCTTTCAGCGCTGCAAAGGGTGCCATCACTACTTTCTAAATGAATCTCGGTGGTAAGTGATTTTCTTTGTATCTGTCGTCGTGGCTATTTAAATCTCTCCAGGCTTTGTGCAACTAGCCCGATCCTAGATGATACCCGGCGCCTGCAAAAAGTAGGACCATTCCTAGTGTAGAGCCATTTATTCTTTCGACATCTCCTTTGTTTCCTTTATTTTTGGATGGTTGGCCTCTCAGCTTACTTTGGAGGGTCAAATTTGTTTGGTTGTTCAAAATTAAATTATACTTGGTAGTAATCCATTATCCAAAGATTACTGCTGGAGGACAAAAGCACTGCCTGTTTGACCAACTTTTATCGCTCAAAAGTTTAACAGCTGTCACATTTGTATCGAGTGAAAAGTGACGAGTGAGGAATGAGTTACATATTGAACCTGCAAGGCTTTGCTTGAAGTTTCCATAAGAGGAAGATCATTCCATTTACGGTAGTAAAAGCATAGCCAAGGCTTTACCCAGCATCAAATTCACAAGGATATCGAGAAGAGAATAAATGACGGTATCATTTTTCGGAGGCAGAGTCAGGTACAGTACATTGGCGCTGGGAAGGTAAAGTGGATTGCATGAACAAAGAAGGAGGGGGTAAGGGAACACATATAACAGTCGTAAGAAAGGGCGGAGGTGTATGACTACATAACTATACAAGCATGTACGAATGCAGGTAGTTCGTTCGTGGTATGTTATTGCATGATGGTCGGTAAATCTGCATGGTCCGAAAGGTCGAAAAATTCGATCACAAAGAATGATGGTGGGATCCAACATGAAGAAATGGAGAAAAACATAGGGTGCTATAACCAACGCCAACCCGAATGAAAAGGAGAAGGAACAACGCGACAACAGGGAAGATTATACACCAAATCCTTGGATGACGGCTGTGCAATATCAAATTTCATCGTCCAGCTGGTCACGCTTTCAAAGGCTCGCCTAATGGTGTCGGACTCCGCAATTCGGGGGACCCTTTCGCATCACCATTGGGTAGTTTCGTCGTCGGTGAGGGCTTGGAATCTGTGAAAAGGTATATTTATTAAGATCATTGTTATGAGCCTTGCAAACGCGAAAGCGTCTTTACCTTTTTCAGAGTCCGTTTCATGCATAGCTGAGTCTCCGTCAGCATCGGTCTCCTCCTTCTCCCTCTCGATATCCTTCTCAAACTCATCCAATCGCGCTTTGAGGCTTCTTGTGGGATCTGGGGACTCGGACCTTCCCAAACCGAGTGACTCGGTGAAAAAGGACCGGCCATTGATTGGCTCCTCCTCACTATCATCCTCTTCACTGTCGTCGTTTCCAAACATGAGCTGCCCACTGTCACTGACGATACTGCCACCGGGCCTGTAAGAAATTCCACCCCCAGTCGAGAGCGTGGTGATCGTCATCCCGTATTGACGAAAGAAAGCTGCGGTATCAGCTGCGTTCTGCTCAGATGGTTGCGATCGCTCCTGTGCTTCTCGTCCCTCCCGTGCTTCCCTTCGAGCGCGGAAAGACATCAATCGACTTTGAGAATACAATTGCGGCACAGTGCTTGGTGTCTGGCGCCCATAGCCGTTCTTTACTCGGTCCGTAACCCATTCATACCATTTTTCCTTGGTTCGTCCATGTGTGATGGCAATAATCATGATGGTCATATTGTCGCAGCCAATTCCAGCACCTGAGGTAGTGTCGGGAGCAAGACAATGTTCAAAAATCATTTCACAAATTTCCGTCAACTCTTTGCCTTCAGAAACCTGGTAGCGCACAAAGTCGACACATTCTTGCGAGCTAAGGCAATCCCAGATACCTATAGAGGCGGATTAACTGCGTTCGTCCTGGAAGAGAAAGGATCATATTACCATCACAAGCCAGCACCAAAAACTCATCTTCGTCTGTGATTTCATGGCAGGTTACATCAGGGTTCGCAGTGATGATTTGAGCCTCTGGTCCTAATGAATAATTTTTCTTGAACTCGAAATCCCCAAGTGCTCGTGACAATGCAAGGTTGCCTAGATATTCAGATTTTTATGAAGTCGGTATCCAATCTGAAAGTTATCGTCACGAACCATTCACTCGACCGTATTCTATATATCCTCCCGCTGCAGAAATTCTAGCCCTTTCGGCTAAGACAAGTTAAAAAAAAATCTTTATTCGTATCAAAATGGATCTTACTAGCACTCGTTGGCTTATGGTCAAAACTAAGGGGCTTTACCTCCCCTTGAATCGAAATTACAGATCGCGAATCTCCAGCATTCGCCTAGACATCGTGAGAACGTAGGGGAGTCAGAAAAAAAGGTCAGACATACAACATAAATTTTATTATCCCGGGTAATTAGAGCGGCGACGGCTG
>JADNYJ010000532.1:0-21607 GCA_015501075.1 Gymnopilus junonius | reverse complement strand
ACAGCCATATCATGTTTTCTACCCCGACATTCCTTACTCTTCCACGAAAATCAGGTTGAAAATATATATTTTCGCCGACCTCGTCCGTCTCTGCCCATCAATCCCAATAATGAAGGTTCAAGGAGGACCGATCGAGAAAGGCACATAAAGGGATTTAATCCAGATGTAGAAATGGCTAGGAACCGTTACTGCGACTACAGGAGCAAGAAATTTCTACATGGACGTCGCCACGTAAACTCGCGGAATATGGATGCATTTGCCCTCCTCTACCAATTCAACTCCTCACCATATGCCGCACGATGTACCAGGAGGTATGGGAGGTCTTATATTCCCAAAACAAGTTTAAGGTATTTCTCAACTCCGTGTGCAGTTGGAATCGAAGGCAGTTGCCAGGATGACCTCGCTATGCATTCGACTGAATATGTGCTCCTGCATCGAAGGTCATACCTGCGACCATCCTGCCAGTAACTATACTAACGAACGTTGCACCGATTGTCATCCTTTGTGTAACCGAGGGAGGGACTCCCCACTATCCCTCATGTCGAGGAACGGGATCGATAAAATCGATTTCTGGGTAGCTGTTTGTAAAACCCTGCAGAACGCCGTCCGACCCTCAATGCGATTGACCGTTATCTGCGACTGTGCTGATGCGGTGACCGCACAGAAGATCATCGAACCTATGAGACTCCTTCCGAAGATGGCTGAATGTTCAATTCGCCTGGGTCAATCTCCGACCATGGAATGGCGTCATCTTGCCGAAGAGACAGTTTTCGAGCTCACAGACCGTCCTCGCGCAAGTAACTTTCGCTTCTGGATCTCCCCAGGGAACTCCAAAGAGAAATCCTTCATCACACGGATTTGTGCTCACCGTATATTCTCGAGTGCAATGGCTACATTTACCCAACCGAGCAAAGACGTGGTATCATGCCTTTTCATCTGGGCGATCATAGCTGTTGCTTGCAGTGCAATGATGCAGCGGAAGCTTGCTGTTGTAATGTCAATCACGCAGCCTTTTCCTCCGTCCAGTGTACATGTTGGTCTTTTACAACAGCTCTCTTCGAAGTTAGCAGGGAAATCCGACAGGAGGCTATGGAAATTTTCTTTTCAAAGAACAAGTTCCTCATAGAGGAACAGCCATGGCCCTTTGATGGCCAGCCAGGAATGCGAGAAGGCCTCTCATTTTTCCAGTGCTTACCATCACTCGCTCTCAAAAGCCTGCGCTGGATTCGCTTTAATCTAGGCTACAATGCTCGCATGGATGTACCGGAAGGGAGTGCGCCATTGGCTGGATGGAAGAAAACGGCCGAATTTATTGCGGAAAATTTCGACACTTCCCAGCTTACTATCGAGCTTGACCTCAGATATGGTTACGAGTACCCTGACGTGTATGATGAGGTGGAAACGGACACAGTAAGAGAGAACATCTGGAAGTCGTATCAGAACTTGGCCGAGGTTTTCCACTTCAAAGACGGACTGAAGGATTTCTTCGTATTCCTTGCTTCTCCTTATGAATATCCTGGAATTATGGGACCTCAGTTGCGCAAGGACCGAGAGCGGATTCTGGAGAAACGAATCATGGGAGAAGGTTACGACAGCCCGGCAAGGGGAAAATATACCAACCGTGGAGTTTCTTTCAGTGAGGTCGCCCATGAACGAGTATATGGCTTCTTACCGAGGAAATACGACGAGTAGGTGGTATGATTACTGTGTGTTCCATTCCTTGTTTGTCATCCACACGGCATTGAAATCCCAAGTTGTTGACATGGTACAAAATGCCCTTAACATACAAAGTGCTTTCATCATAGCGTCCACTCTGTGAATGAGACATCCTGTTCGAGTTCGTCTATGTACTATGGCTCGCCCTCAAGGAAAGGGTGTGTGCATAACCAACGCGTTTTCACTCTTATCAATGTGTGATTGATCAATGTCGACCTACGTTCTCCTTCTTCCTCTTTCATGATCTTCTTTATTCTTTATCATCCTTCGCCTTGCCTCCCCCTTGCTTTCTCCTCGCTTCCCTTCCTCGACACTGCAGCGAACCCAACTTACTGTCAGCCTGCGGCTCTCTTTCATGCAAGATGATTGATTGGATCTCGACCGTCGATACGAGTTATCTTTCGTTTCTTGTTACTTGATAGTCGATCGGATGCCAGCGAGATTCTCGAGGCGGCAAGAGAGCCAAAGGGCTGTCGATTCAGAGCCGTGGGGTTTCGTAACGACAGCTTGGTTGCTGGTGCTCTTTTGCATCCAAGGGCGATTTTGGATTGTGCCCTTTTTTTCCCCTCTTTCCCTTCCTTCCTCTATCCACCTTTATCATTGGCTCCTCTGTTTCCTTCTCGAGTATGTCGATCTTCAGTGTCTTGCCGATCTTCAGTTTATAGACTCAGTGGGTAACACCGCCCTACTTCTTATCAATTTGCATGTGGATATGACGCGTCCTCCTACGGAATATTATCACAGCCTGCGTCACGTGATTTTACCCACTATCTGACAAAAAGCATCTTCACACCCTTCGTAGTGTGCTAACTGGGTGCCTTGATCAGATAGATGGGAACTCGATAACTTCCAATGCTGGAGGTTGTATAATGGAGCCAAGGATCAGATGAATCTGACCTGGATAGTTTAAACAAATCATATCTGTCTCCCTTTCTCCTTTCTCTCTTCTTGTCCTTATTCCTTTTTTTGTGTCACTCTCCCATCACATGTCGCCAGCCATCTATGAATCACAATTTGATCAGCTGCAGCCTTATAAGCCGACGGATACCCCTGCTTTTGAGGCGCTGCTGATGCCTAAGGATCACAGGATGGGCCGTCTAAGTTGAGACGGTCGGTTGGTGGTTTGAGCCGCTTATCTTGAAAATGTGTCTGTGTATTGCGAAATTCATCATGCCACTACGAGGTATACTACATTATCATTATAACAATTAACAAATCTCCTCTCCTGACTTCTCATTTATTAAAACCCAAGTAGCACATTCACAGACGAAAAAATCCGACCCACTGAACCCCCGTTTAGAGGTTCCAAACGACAGGGTAAATTTCCCCAACCTCCAGCGGGGCAAATTGGGAAAACGCCTCGCGGCTCAGACTAATATTGTACGAACCGTTCGCGGCTTCGAACAGATTATTGAAAATGGCATCGATGTTTATTCCTTGGTCTGTCAAATACGAAAATTAAGTGAGCATTTGTGACGTTCCTACTTAGTTATGTGGACTTACAGCTGATATGAACCGTGGAGCAGCATCGCTCGCCATTGGGGAACATGTCCATAGGAAGAGCTGCTCTGAAGTCTGAGACAAGGCACGTAATTGGGCAGGGTGCGGCTCCGAGAGAATCCACGGTCGCTATGAAGATTAGAAGGTCAGTCATCACTTGAACGGAAAAATCAATAAGTAGGGACATACCACGACCAGTGTAAGCGTTGACGGTTGAAATAGCTGTCAGGCTAGAAAGAAGAGCAATGAAAACTCGAGGACCAAGCATTGGTAATCGAATAATGTGTTGAAAGTTTAATTTGAAGTTGGTAAACTGGTGTGCTTTAGAAAATATCGCTCGACTTTTATAACTTTCGAAAGCAGTGGCAGTGCTTGAGAAAAGCGTGCGTTCTAGTTTTGATGGTCGACCATTTGCGAATGAATAGATGCTGAGGCGGGTCGAAATAGACGGGGATGACGATGAAGATCATGTCCGGAACGGGGACCTCGTCGCTGACACCATTTATTAGAAGGTCTATTCCAGGTGATAATAGACCTTAGAAGGGTCTCTCATTCGACCTCCATTATCTCGACGAACGTGTCCTGACGAGGCTAGACAAGAAATAGAGTCCGATTTTGCTGTGGACGAAGAGCGGGTTGAGGTCGATAAGAAGACCTGGAGTATAAAGACAATTGCCGTGCGAGGCAAGAAACAACCACGGCCAAGTATCCCAGCCAGAGCGGTATCGTTAATCACGACCGCAACGAAAACACTTTCCTTGTCCATACCATCAAAGACAGCGGTAGTCAGGATGAAGTCGAAAATTTCACGTTCGATTTGACCACGATCAGGTAGATCTAAATCCAAACACGCCTTCGGCCCTCGACCACCGCTGTCAGTAGTAAATGCCTCCATGAGCCAGAAGGATTCTAGAGGAAAAATTGGCGGAAGGAGATGCCGCAAATAGCAAGCAGAGGCGGGGCCCAAGTGATGGGACGTGGTACGTTCGAGGCTTTTGTCCTAAAACAAGAAAGGTGAACTATGAGAGATGGAATATAAATACGACCTAAGCACCTAGTAAGCCCGGAGGCAGGGTATTTATAATCAAATACTAGACATGAACCCTGTAAAAATGGGAATGAAGAAAGAGGAACGGTATGTACATCCGCTTGAAATGACCATTGTTGGTGTTCGACGAAAATGTTGGAAGAGAAAGCAAAGTTACGCCGCCGTGAGACTCGACTCGTGGAGGTTCAGGGAACAGAGGCAACGGACACGGCTTTCGGTTATTCCTTACCGACAAAGACCGGAGATGTCCCGGACCTCTTCCCTCTGTGCCGTTCATTCCTTGCGTTCTGCCGTGACAGTGCCATCAAACTCGCCTGCAGCTATAAAGACCCCTCCAGGATATTCATTGTCATTGACCTGCAGATCTTTTGACTGTCTTTCTTGTACATTTGACTTATCTCTTTCACTGTTTTTCATCCAGTTTAAGTTAGGCCTCTCGCGTTTAGTGTGGTCTCTTTCATTGGTCCTGCTGTTTAGCTTCTCAGGAGGTCCACGCTAGGTTTTCTCTCACCTTTTCAATTTTTCTTTTCCCGCTATCAATGTATTGGCACTTTGCAATCCATCCCACTGAACCAGCCCGCCCTGCCTGCATGCTCAGGTCCTTTTGAACTGGCACTCGGTCTGACTGGCAATCTTTGTTTCCTGTTGTAAAGTGAGTTACAGTGCGTTACACTGCCTTTTTTTTATCTTTCTGTTACGCTCTCCATGCTTTATCAATGACATCAATTTCTGCTATCGCACCCCTCCCCATCCTCGCCCGAAACTTGGAGAATCGGAGGTATCTGAAAGCTGTTGAAGCTTGTGGAAAGTTGTGCGTCCTCAGCCATTCAGTTGGTCCAAATTGACCTTCCAAGGCAATTGTATACGACAGCTTCGCCCGATATTCAGAGATGCCCTGCCTCGTTTTCAAGCAGCTAACATAGAACTGTTCAAGCAGCTAACATAGAGCTGTGTAATGTGGGTGCTCGTGGGATAAGCGCATCCTGGTGCTTTGACAGTACGCCTATATTTCAAGCCCGGTAGGATCCCCTCGATAACGAACGCATTTCCACATTTCAGTGCTTTCTCGAAGATATGGATTTTTTTTCCAAGGCACTAGGGAAGGTGTCGATAGCTCGTCGTCGGATGGTTGACATTGTTGAAGATCAAGTAAAGATTAGTATATAGAAAATGGCGTAGGACTGAGTTACTCATACTCACGATGTCTCGTTCTTGCACATCGTCAATGACAAGGCAGATTTAGCTCTAGAGGCTACCAGTGAAAGATATGACGAGAGCGAATAGACAGTTCAAATAATGGGCTGATACAAGGCACGGAGGGAGAGATAATCACTTAGAAATGAGGATATGTGTTGTGAGATGCCGGCCATACAGGGCCTATTCGCGCAGAAGGGTTATGGTGAACAAACTACAGGGCCATCGAAAGAACGGAGGCAACAAGCTCTGCGGAAGAAGAAAAGCACAGTCGACTTTCCTGCGACTGGCCAGCCCGTGGTGGCTTTGAAGCGAAGCTGAGGCGGCGAATGTGATTGATGGCGTTCATCCGTCACCTCCGTCCTCCTCCTCTTCATTTCGCCTCCTCCTGTACTCGAATAAGACATTCGCCATGGTCATCTAGGCAGGCGCATACATCCACCTCTACCTCCTCGCCACCCCCCACCCAGAAGCCGTACTACATCACCACGCCCATATTCTACCCCAATGCGTCGCCGCACATCGGGCACTTGTACTCCCTCGTCGCTGGGGATGTGTTTGCGCGGTACCAGAGGATGAAAGGCAGGGATGTGGTGTATCTCACTGGGACTGACGAACATGGGATGAAGATCCAGAGAGCGGCAAGGCTTCATTTTGGAGGAGAGGCTGGGAGGGAGAAGGAGTTTTGTGACGCGTTGAGCGAGCGGTTTCGGGTATGTTGGTGTGAATTTATGAGGCGGCGATGCTGATTAGGCACTGAAGGATCTAGGAAGACGCGCGAATATCAGCAATACGTGTTTCATGCGCACGTCGTCAGAGGAACACCACCGCGCCGTGGACCACGTTTGGGCAAGTCGTCTCCTTCACCTCCAACTGTGGCCCTTTCTAACCTTACACCTTTGACCCAGCGCGACCTGTACACGAAAGGCTTCATCTACAAATCCCAATACTCAGGCTGGTACTCCATCACCGACGAATGCTTCTACACCGACGCCCAAGTCTCTTCCTCCCCACCACCTCCCTCTGGGGACGGCCACTGTGTCTCTCTGGAGACCGGTGCTACGGTTGAATGGACTTCGGAGGAGAACTACATGTTCCGCCTCTCTGCGTTTCGGGATGCATTGTTGGAACATTACACTTCCAACCCGAGGAGCGTGTACCCACCGCAGTATCATGAGAATGTACTGGCTATGCTGGGAGCTGCCCCCCTCGTTCCTAATTCGGATTCAGCATCAGCGTCAGCGTCTGCCTCTGCATCCCCGTCTACGTCCACATCTGCACACCCAACACAGGTACCCGTAGCCCTCCTAGAAAACTTCGAATTAGGCGACATCTCCATCTCCCGCCCGCGCTCACGACTAGAATGGGGTGTACCCGTCCCGGATGACCCCGAACAAACTGTATACGTCTGGTTTGATGCGCTGCTCATCTACCTCACGGGAGCCGGGTACCCCTGGCCTTCCTCCCCCTCGACGTCCACGTCCACTTCGACAGCTGCACGAAGAGGGCCTTGGCCGGCTGATATCCAGGTTATAGGCAAAGATATTCTTCGGTTCCACGCTATCTACCTCCCTGCTATCCTCCTCGCGCTCTCAGGCGGGTCGTATCAACCTCCCATCACCACCTCATCCCCTTCTTCCTCGCCAACACCTTCCTCGCCCTCACCCTCAATCCCAATCCCACTTTCCCACACCCTCCTCACCCATGCGCACTGGACGTCCTCGCAGAAGAAAATGTCGAAAAGCTTGGGCAACGTCGCGGACCCCCTGGAGGCTATGGACAAGTTCGGCGTGGACGTGGCCAGGTTTTATATGATGCGTGTGGGTGGGAGGTGGAGGGGCGATGTTGGTGAGTTTTTTTTTTTTTTTTTTTTCGTTTTCATTTTCGTTTGATGGGTATTTACTTTTATAAAATGCATTTCCTCTCATTTTGTCCTTCCTTCCCTTATCTTCCGTTCTTCCTCCCTTTTCTTTTTCCTTCTCTTTCCCTTCCTCCGCGTGTCAAACCCAAATTGATCATCCCTACCCCTTTTTCATTACAGATTGGTCCTCCGAACAACTCGAAAAACACCATAAAGAGATCCAAGCCCAGCTGGGGAACTATTTCCTCCGCATTTCGTCCCCGCGGATCGCCCAGCGCGCGCGGGAGGCGGAAGCACACCGTGCGCAAGAGGCGACTGGGACAAAACCCCCGAGCGTGCCAAATCCGAATCTCGAACTGCTCAAACTGACACTGGCGCTTCCCGCAAAATTCGAGCAGTGTATGGATCAACTTGAAGCCGGACAGGCGTTGGTGGAGGTTATGAACGTTTTGAAAGTTGTCAGTCTTTCGCTTTATTCTACCTTTTTTTTACTTTTTTTTATTACTTTTTTCACTTTTACTTTTTTATTTTATTTTTATTTTTTACTCTTTTTTACTTTTTTCCGTTCTGTTCATTAACTCATTGGTGCAATCATACTATACAGGCGAATAAAGTTCTCACTGACTTGGCCCCATGGTCCCCCACCTCCCTACCAGATGTGGTGCTCGCCACGCGCATCGTGGCGCTCGAGACGCTCTTCGTCGTCGGAAGGTGTTTGGGGCCGGTTATGCCTGGTGTGAGTGGGCGGTTGTTGGAGGGGCTTGGAGGTGCGGGTGAGGTGGACAGACTGGCGGGTGGGAGGGAAGGGAAGATGGAGGTGGAGGTGGAGAGGATTTGGAAGAGGTGGAAAGGGCGCGATGTTAAGGGCGTCAAGCTTTTTTGAATCGCTTATGAACTGCAGTCGAGTTGAGTTGAGACTTTGAGAATTGGGTCTTATTACTTTACCGCTCGTTTAACGCATAACTCGCTTTTCAAAATGGTACACAGTATGATTACTTAGTACTTACTAATTAAACCTCCCCTCGTAACACTCGAGCTATCGTTAGAGTGCCGTTGATAAGGGGGACCGCTTGTAAGTGATAAGTGATAGTGATACTCCACTTCGTATTTATACCACTACCGCTCTAAATGATTGACGACGCGTCACTGAGTCCATTCTCTATTGAAAAGGAACCTTTACTGCGACTACAAGAGCAAAAAATTTCTACATAGACGTCCCCACGTAAACTCGATGGAACACGGATGTATCTGCCTTCCTCTACCAATTCAGCTCCTAACTGTATGTCGTACGCACAGCCCTCTCATATTTCCAGCGCTTCCCATCAATTGCTCTCCAAAGCTTGCCGCTGGATTCGCTTTAACCTGGGCGGCAATGCTCGCTTGGATGTACCGGAAGGGAGTAATACGCCATTGGCTGGATGGAAGAATACGGCAGAGTTTTTTTTTGCTGAAAACATTTCGACACTTCCCAGCTTACTATCGAGCTTGACCTCAGATCGGGTTATGAGTTCCCTGATGTGTATGATGAGGTGGAAACGGACACTGGAAGACTCAAGAGAGAACATCTGGAAGGCCTATCAAAACATGGCCGAGGTGGTCAACTTCAAGGGCAGATTGAAGAATTTCTTCGTGCACCTTGCCTATCCTTATGAATATCCTGGAATTATGGGACCTCAGTTGCGCAAGGACCGAGAGCGGATCCTGGAGAAGCGAGTCATGGGAGAGGAATAAGTATGACGGTCAGGCAAGAGGAAAATATACCTATGGAGTTTCTGTCGCTGATGTTGTTTTCGAACAACTATACGGCTTTTCGCCGGATAGATTCAGGGAGTAAATGAATGCAACATTGTCGACAGTTCTACTCTGTGTCCACCCCCACCCAGTGAACGGATTAGACTGCAAACATTTTGTATCACTGCTCGAGAATTGCAATCGTTTATTCTTTGAATTGAGCAATTTTATCCACTTGCGATGGAAGAACGACGTGGCAGACGATTGAGAGGTGTTGGACCTTGGAACAGGACATGACATGGAACACCCTCCACTTTAGGGTCCGGGTCTCGGCTCACGTATCTACCGAGCCATTTTTCTTTCCGCGACCGTCGCTGCACATCCTCCTGATACTGCCAGCGCTGGTGATACCGTCTTCTCGTTCAGTAGGCAGCAGCAGCATTTCGAGCTGCTGTAGGCCTTCTTTCCTTCCACTCGGCGCTGATCAATCTCCGTGGAAGCGTCTTCTGACGCTTCTACTTCTAGTCACCCGTGCTTCCTGTTCACGAACTCCTACAGATTTCTTTCCTGCGAAGTGCCTCTAGTTACGCCCCTATGGAGTGTGGATATTGGTCTAACGAATACGTCTTACTGGAAGTCTGCCAGCCCAACTCTTGAGAGCGCGTCTCGTCTGCTTGCTCTTCTGATGTACGGAGTTACTGGGCAAAGTGAGAATCGACGTTCGTCCAGAACCCCAGCCCAAGGGCGCAATCAACGCATTTCATCTCCCTGTCCATTCCAGTGACGTACTTGGATTGTTTCTTCTTTGTATTCGACGTACATAGGAGAGAAGGTATTCACGCAGAGGTAAATGGATGTACAATTCGAGCTTTCGGTCTCGGTCATCGCCTCATTGACTCATTGATTTCAAATATAGGTTGGCCAACGCATTTTGTGGACCAAGATCGTCATTACCTACTGTCAAATGATCTACAAGGACGTCCCGACTCCACAGCAGATCGAAATTAACGCGGCGTTGATACTCACCCTGGGCTTTCACGTTCACGGAACAAGTTAATGCGGCTCCGGCCACCGACTCAATTTCCCTTCAATCCACGCGAAATAAGCCAGGTTATTGGATGAGGAATCCAGGTATATAACCCCCTCCTTGAATCCTTGTCATGTACAATAGCATGTCTACTTACGCTCTTGTCGCAGCTCTTGTACCCTTTCTCTACTTTATCAAGGTTTTGGTCAAGAAGCTCAGCACGCATCCCAGAAATGTTGCACCGTATCCTCCAGGACCCAAGCCGAAACCCTTCGTCGGTAATATGTTTGACCTTCCAACTAAGAAGGCCCCTCAGACTTACTTGCAGTGGGGTCAAATGTATAAAAGTACGTGCATGATTTCGTAAAATTCATTTACCAGAATTTACCGCGTAGCCAGGCAACATCCTTCACACCTCCTCACTCGGAAATCATCTCGTCATTCTCAATAAATTCGAAGACGCGGATGAATTGTTTGAGCGACGAGCGAAGAAGTATTCTGACCGGGCTCAACTTCCCATTGCCAAATTGTAAGTGATCGTCGCTTTGTGCATTCCAAGTCCTGGAATTCAGGCCTCATTTTTAGAATGGGTTGGGAATCATCTACTGGTCTCCTCCCATACGGCGCTGAATGGAGGCTACACAGAAGAATTTTCCAGAAGAGTTTTCGTGCTGAAGCCATTCGTGACTATCACCCCTTACTTCGGGAGAAGGTGCACCACTTCCTTCGGGATCTATTAAAGGCCCCAGAGTCTTTCGATGATCATAAGTTGTTGTGAGTGATATTTTTCATGGTCAGTGGTGTCAAGTTTTAACATATTGATCGGCAGGTTTACGAGCTCAGTTCCGATGATGATAACGTACGGATATGACGTGAAATCCTTGGACGACCCATTAGTTACAGCTGCGCACGCGTCCATGGAAATCACAACGTCTTTGCTCCTGCCTGGAGCCACTTTTATTAATACCTTACCAGTACTTGCTCACTTGCCGAGCTGGTTCCCTGGGGCTTCAAGTCGCAAAATGGCAGCAACAGTACACGATTTGACAGAGAAATTGGATAGTACTCTCTTCGAATTTGTGAAAGGTCGCATGGTAAGCCTATATGAATGACAATCTGCCCTCTGTTCACTAAATAACTCTCGTTGATAGCTGGAAGGAAGACAAATCCCCTCATTTATTTCCGATTTTCTCTTGACGGGACACGGGGCTTCGACTGAAGAGAAAAATGCAGTAAGAACGGTAGCCAATTCTATCTTTTCTGGTGCGTATCCTTTTCAATGGACCCTCATTGACCAAAGATTTGACGACAAATTAACAGCGGCTTCTGATACGGTAAGACATCATTATATACAAGGTTTTACTCTAATCACGTTCCGTCTCTCAGACTTTATCTTCTATAGGGGCCTTCTTTTACGTGATGGCAATAACCCCTGATGTACAGCGCAGGGCTCAAGATGAGATAGCCAAGGTTATTGGGGCGTCACGGCTGCCTGGATTCGAAGATCGTTCTTCTCTACCGTATATTGAAGCGCTATACAAAGAACTCCTACGCTCGCACCATCCAGTACAACTAGGCTTACCCCATATGGTTTCAGAGGATGATTTGTATAAAGGTTACTTCTTACCGAAAGGCTTGTAATCTCCACTTGGCCACGACGACTTATAAACTGACCCATAGCTCTGCAGGAACTGAAGTTCTACCCAACATTTGGTGGGTTGCATGACTATTATTTCCAGTTATATCTTTAATCGCTTTACCACAGGGCCATGACGCACGACGGAGAACGATACCCAGAACCTTTCAAATTCAAGCCAGAGAGGTTCTTTGATGAAGAAGGAAATTTGAACAGTGACGACAGGATTCTCGCATATGGGTTCGGACGCAGGTATGGCTTCAAACATTTTACCACACTGTTCTATGTCTCGAACTGAAGCTCAACTTGACAGAGTATGCGCAGGCAAATATATGGCTAGTTCATTGGTGAGCGATCCTTAGACTCAATTTGTTTCTGATACTTAACATGGTGATTGAACCAGTTATGGCTCACAATTGCCTCGGTTCTGGCCTGCTTCAACATTAAAAAGGCGAAAGACGAGTTTGGGAATGACATCGATATCAATGATGACTTCGACGAGTTTGGACTATTGGTGTAAGTCATCCCTCTTGTACCATGTTATACGCTGGCTAAGTTTACTGACGACTTTTCCTCGATTACCACAGTCACAAAACATCTTTTAAATGTTCAATTGTGCCACGTTCTGAGATGGCCAGAAGATTACTTACCGAGGACGCCTCTACCTAATAGACAAAGCCGATCCCACAGCAGTATAGAACACGAATTCGAATGTTTATGAAGTAAATTGAACCAGTCGTATTATCAATATATTCCTTGCTCCTTCCGAGTCGTTCGACTTCTTGTGAGATCATGGTCAATTTTTTTCCTCCTCTAACTGTGGCTAACATGAACCGACGCTTCTTTATAAAATTAAACGTGAGTAAAAGATAATGAATAAAAGGAATTGGGGCACGGTCTCCGCCAGCTCTTCAGCCTGGGTATCTGTATTGATTATCAATTTGAAGGAGTAGCAATCTCTCAGCTGTTCAAGCGAAAGCAATTCAGCCCGAAAAGCACGAGAACTACAAACGAAGGTACTGTATTCTGAGTTTTTCATTTGCCATTCAAAGACTAAAGCACCTTCGAACGCTCATTGAAAACGATTTTGCACATCCAAGGATTGCCTGGAGGATATTGGTTCTGGTGTAGACAGCATTAAAATGGGACAAGTGCGAACCAAGGTCCAATGTCCGCTCTCTTTCAATTCGAGCTCCTACCACTGATATCTCATGCACAAACCTCTCTGACCCTCACATTTTCATCCAACCTTTGAAATTGTCACAGGATCTCTCTTCGTCACAATACTAATAAACTTTCCCTTGGTATTCATGATCACTGAGTGGTTATGGTATGATCACATATATATTTCTACACTGATCAGTACTTTGTCCATTAGCTTTTTTTCACTTGTACAACCTAAAAAAGGTATAAAAAAAGGGACAAAAAGCTGGCCATCAAAATCCGGGCCCGGAATTCCGAAAAGCGCAGACTTTGTGTCGAACAGCAAGAATGGCCAGAGCTAAACAGAACCACGAAAATGATTCTATGAATCATGAATAGTGCTGCTAAACATCAACCGATGCGAAACCTTGCCCGAAGCGACCTCAGTAAGTACTCGATTTTCGAGAAAATGACCAAAAAGCGGAAAAGCTAAAAAGTAAATTGACCACTTACTGATGGCCAGGTGAGGGCCTCTGTTCTGAATAGTATTCTACACTTCTGGAAAACTGGTGCATCTTCGGACCGTCATTTGACGGACATACTGAACATGTATATCGCATCTTTCTTTTCAAATGAGATAAGAGTGCCACCAGGTTCGGCGCCTGGTAAGCACTATACATCCTTGAGTCTCATTATGACACTCGTTTATTTATGGATCTTGACATGAGCGCTGAGCAATATAGGTAAAGATATAATAGGTATCGAGCGAAGTACGTATACAGCTTTCGAAATTGCCTCAGACTCCATCATAAACGGAGAATATGAAGATGCAAGTCGGACGGAACCCGGAGCGGACAGGCCAACAGGTAGATATATCTGCCAATAGAGTAGCAGCGGTCACATGGCACAATAAATTTAAAAGCGGTTGAGGCTCGACCTCATTCTGCAGGCATTTATTTAATTGCAAAGTGATTCAATGCATACAATTGGGCGCGTTGTCGAAACAGCGGCACTGATTTCGTTTGTTCGTTGCTTTTCTACCCCTGCACGACTGTCCCTTTATGTGACAACATGAAACGCCGATGCCCTTCGAGGAGATGCAGTAAAATTTGCGAAGCTTTCCAGTGTCTCTCCTCGAAGGTCCAATAACCTCACTACGTACTTATACCAGCAATATACAAGGCCTGTAATTGGTTGCGCACTGGCGAATCAGAATTGCCTGCCCTCCAATTCGTGTTTTACTCATGCAGATTTCATCAGCGCCCCGATTACCCGAATAGGGTTTTAAACCCAGCGGGTCAACAACGGCCAACCCAGCGAAGCCGAACGCAGCACTCACACACCCATGTCATAATCTACTTAAAACACAGAATCTCCCAAATCTTCTTCTTCAACTTAACCTCCAACGTTTCCTTCAAATACGCTTATGTCGCTGAAGGAGATTGTCCTCAGTTTGCCCATCGTACGCGACTTTCCCCCAGAGGCTCAGGTCAATGTTTTGACTGGCCTATCGTCCGTCGCTCTGGCGGCGTTAGCTTGGGTTGTCTATCGTGCCATCTCTCCTAGTGAAAAGGGGTCTATTCGCCACCTTGGAGGAATTCCGATTTTCACTGCTTGGACCTTCTTTTCGAAGCGATATGATTTCCTATGGAAGCACTTCCGGGAATCAGCCGCGCCTCATTTCAAGTTCCAGGTCCTCCAGGTATGGGTCGCTTCTGTAGTCGTTCTTAAAGCTTATCTCTTTGATATTCATAGCACAAAGTTGTGGCAATTCGCGGAGAGGAGGCTCGGAAAGCATTTTTCGACACTCGGAATCTGGATTTCATTGAAGGATACAAGATCTTGATGGGCGCGGTGAGCATCATTACGTGGTTGGGGTCGGCAAGATTTCCTTTCCTTACTATTTCTCATCCTATCAGGCGCCTCGTCTCAACGATATTTCTGTCGAGAACGTGATAAATGAAGATGTCTCTTGGTTCAATAAGCAGATCGCCACATTACTGAACAAAAAACGATTGACGGATGGTACGTCCTTCGGAGCCATACCTTGCTATAATTTATTCTGATATGTATACGTCATAGTTCTTCCATCGTTACTCGGTGATGTCAATAGCCGTATGGAAGGCTGGGGAAAGCAAGGTCGAATGGACCCTTTCAAGAACATCTATGATGTACGTTGCACTATTGGTTCAGTTTTATGATCGGCCTCAAATACTGATTTTTCGCTATTCTTTGTTCCTTTTCTCTAGCTCGTGTTCCAGATGACAGTGCGCATGGCAACCTGCGATGAGCTAGCCAATGACATTTCCACCATGAACGAAATGCAGCGTCTTTACTGGATCTTGGAGAAAAGCGCCACGCCGACTGCTCTTCTCTTGCCTTGGTTCCCTGGTCCAGCCAAGAGAAGAAAGGAAGCCGCCACGAAGGAGCTCTTCACGAAGCTGTATACTGTTGTTGAGACAAGAAAGGCTGCTGAGGTCCCTTCTTCTGATGCCATCGACGTCTTGCTCGGCCAGGGCATTCCGACGGAACACATCATTCAGGTAGCGTTTTGCCCTTATGGATATCTTTCACTTTATTAATGATCGTTTGCTTATGACCAGTTCGTTCTCGCTGTGATCTTCGCCGGGGTCGTCAACACGGGAATCAACTGTGCGTTCTGTTCCATTCCAATCAAAGATTTTACCTTACTTAATCTCCCATTTATATTCTAGCTTGCTGGGCTCTCGTCTTCCTCGCGTCACACCCAGAATGGAAAAAAGCAGTCAAAGCTGAAATCGACGCCTTAATCGCCAAGCACACTGACACCCTTTCCTCCGAGATTCTTCACAGACGCCTTGCAGCCATCCCCATCTCGGCTTGGGAAGACGAGATGCCCGTCCTGGACAGCGTCATCCGTGAGACCATCCGTCTCATTTTGAACGGGGCTGCGTTGCGGCGTAATCTGCTCGATGATCTCACTGTGGCTAATGGCACCATCAAGAAGGGTGAATTTGTGGCGTACTCTGTCGCTGACGCCCATTTGAACCCTGAGATTTATTCCTGTCCTAATGATTTCGACCCTGCTCGATTTGGTCCTGGCCGTGAAGAAGACAAGAAGGCGACGTTCGCTTATCTTGGTTGGGGCGCTGGTAAGTTCTTCCTTATTCCTTCCCCAATATGGGTTTGATTTTTGATGTTCTTTTTGATGAGGTCGCCACCCGTGCACTGGTATGAAAGTTGCCAAGCTTGAGATCAAGGTTATCATGGCTATGATGCTCGCAGGATACGACTTTGATGTAGTTGATAAAAGCGGACGGCATATGAAGAATTTACCCCAACCTGATAGGAATGATATCCAGCAGGTACGTTTGGGGTGATTATTTCTTGCTTGAGAGCGCTTTAACTCAAATGTTGAATTGTCAGGCCAGACCTATTGGAGAACCGTGTTTCCTTCAGTTCGACAGAATTGTAGATTGAGTCTCGTCTGTCGTCTTAGCTCTCTGGTGTCTCTCAATATACCATGCATTATTGACCTCTTGCCCCCTTATTCATCACCATATGTGCTTCATGAATATATCCTTCGATGGCTTGATCCGGCCTACTTATTTGGTGCGAGCGCCTGCTGAGTTGTAGCGGACGTTTTTAGATTAGCTAAAGGTCACTTGACAAAAACTTTGGAAATCACCTCTCTATGTGCACGGCACCGCGCAGACCACTTCAAAGTTTCGGCCCTTCCTCATGGTCCATGGAGAGATAAGTGTGAGAGATTTACTATTTCCATGAAGAGCTTATTCGTTTTTTGTCTCCCTCTTTCTCAGGTCTACTACGTCGCTATGTATCTCGTTCTTGCCTCTTACCTTCTTGCTGCCTGGCTGGTTGGGAAGATCGTCCAAACCCTGATTACTAATCGACAACATGTCCGATATCCGCCCGGTCCAAAGCCAAAGCCCATCATTGGAAACATGTTTGATTTTCCGGAAACCAAGGGCTATGAAGTGTACGTTGAGTGGGGGAAGAAATATAAGAGTGCGTTCTTGTACCCATTTCGAATGTACCT
Source organism: Gymnopilus junonius (assembly GCA_015501075.1). Classification (NCBI taxonomy): domain Eukaryota; kingdom Fungi; phylum Basidiomycota; class Agaricomycetes; order Agaricales; family Galerinaceae; genus Gymnopilus; species Gymnopilus junonius. Next base: position 4,712 of record JADNYJ010000532.1, on the reverse strand, counting down.
GGAAAGGCTGAAGGGTGTACAAATGTTCATAGGCGGGTTTGTATACGCGTCTGCGCTTGGGAATAACATACTTGTTGTAAACAAACTCGAAGACGCTGATGAGCTGTTCGATCGCAGGGCGAAGACGTATTCTGATAGGCCTGTGATACCTATCATGAAATTGTGAGTGCGTTTCAACTTTCAGGAGGCGAAGAGGAGTCTCTGTCATTGCGCACTTTAAGCTGACATTCTTTAGGATGGGCTGGGATTGGAATATCGCATTCCTGCGTTATGGGAAATCATGGAGACTGCACCGAAAGCTTTGTCAACAGATTTTTCGGGCGGAAGCAGCTCGCGATTATCATCCTCTGTTGTTAAAGAAAGTTCATGAAATGCTCCGAAGGCTGTTGGAAGACCCACCAAAGTTCGAGGAACATAGTAAAATGTGAGTCTCCTTAGACAGATTGCCTTCTTTCAATCGGTGTAGTTGTGTGCTGAATGTTCCGAATGCCCAGGTTTTCGATATCTTTGCCAATGGAATCAATGTATGGGTATGAGGTGAAATCCTTTGACGACCCCTGTATTGTTGCAGCGGATGCGTCTATCTTGCTAGCGGCTAATCTATTGGCGCCTGGTGGTACACTGATCAATGTATTTCCGGCTCTTGGACGTGTACCAGCTTGGTTCCCGGGGGCGACTTCTCGAAGGACGGCTGAAAAGATCAAGACGCTAGGGAAAGAGATGCAGAGAATTCCGCTAGAATTTGTGAAGAAACGTATTGTGAGTGAAATTGTGGGTGCAGAATAAGTATATGGTATTGATAATAACTAGGAAGAGGGCACTGCTACTCCCTCATTTGTCGCTGGTTTCTTCAAGAAGAAGGAAGAGGTCGGAGCGTCTGAGGAAGAAGAGGAAGCAGTGAGACATATTGGAAGTACGATCTATAGCGGTGAGATAACTTAACGCTTTCCCATATAAGCTCCCACTGACCTTTGCCCAACAGCCGCTTCCGATACTGTAAATGGATATTTTATATTGAACGACGCTCAGTTAACTCATTCATCGACAGACCATCTCGCTAACCTACAGTTTGTTTTACTTGATGGCTGCAAACCCAGCAATACAACGCAGAGCTCAAGCAGAACTCGATGACGTGGTCGGAATATCCAGATTACCTGATTTCGACGATAGGCCTTCTCTTCCATACATCGAAGCAATTTATAGAGAACTATTGCGATTTGCACCTCCAACCCCCCTTGGTATGCCACACGCTCTCACGGAGGATGATGTTTATAAAGGCTATTTCATCCCAAAAGGTACTTAGTGTTATATTGCCCTATCTCGATTGACTAGTTGAATTTAACTTTTTGAAGGGACAATGGTTCTCGGTAACATATGGTACGTTAATCAGGTTCCCATGAGGTTTCACCTTAGTTATATACCATGACTTATTTTAATTTTTGCAGGGCGATGACGCGGGATGAAGAGCTTTACGAGGAACCGTATAAATTTAACCCTGAACGATTTCTCCATGAAAACGGCGAGCTGAATGATAATAAAAGGATCATAACTTACGGATTTGGTCGCAGGTCAGTGCTAATTGGATTCACAAGTACCGCCTTGGTCTGAGCAAGTTATATAAATCCAGAGTGTGCGTTGGTAAATATGTCGGCAGTGCGTCAGTGAGTCATTTTACAAACAAATTCCTGATTGGAGCACAGATTTGTTAATAAAATTACTCTAGATATGGATCATCATAGCGTCAACCCTTGCGTGCTTCAATCTTGAGAAGTGTAAAGACGAATTTGGAAATGAAATCCCAATCAATGACGACTATGACGATTTCAGTGGTTTCTTCAGGTGAGTGACTGCCTATCGCTTCTCGGTAGCTTTGAATTCACTTTTCACTTTTTTTCTAGGCACAAGGCGAAATTCCAATGTTCCTTCATTCCACGTTCTCCTATGGCAGCCGAATTGATTCGCAAGACGAGTAATAATTAAAGATGTTATTACTGTACGGTGATGTTAGTACAGCCTATCAATAATAATGTCTAAGAACCTAAAAGGTAATGTGGTGGTCTAGACCTAGAAGCGCCTTATCACGGGCGGAAAACCTGAGGACATGCAGCGGCCAGGTTACCCGGGACTGACAGGTGGGCGCTGGAACTCACTCGATCAAAGAATACGAAGGCGTTTCAGACCCTTCATGAAATGACTACAAGTTACATTGAAACTGGGAACAAAGCATGCGCAGGACATTACTCAAATAAACAAATGTGAGAAACAAAATCAGTCTATGTTTTGTCGAACTGAAGAAAATACTATTCAGTGCTCTCCAGTAGGCCATTGCAAGCAGGGTTTATGGTGGTAAGATGAGTTAAACTCCTCCGTATATCCTCTCATTGACTTTCAGTTGACAGCTGCTTCCGAAACTGTATGAAAATTTTTCACAGTGCCTGTCATCACCTCAGGCTGCTGAACTGATTCCCTTCTTTTAAAAAGACCATCTCTCTGACATATAGTTTATTCTACTTGTTGGCCGTTAATCCAGAAGTGCAGCGCAGAGCCCAAGCAGAAATTGATCGCGTGGTCGGGACATCCAGGTTACCCAATTTCGATGACAGGCCTTTCCTTCCTTATGTCGAAGCGATATACAGAGAAGTCCTGCGGTTCGCTGCCCAGTACCCTTGGTGCTCCACATGCTCTCTCTGAGACGATATTTACAAAGGATATTTCATTCCAAGGGTAAGTAGCTACCTCATTGTCCTGTCTCAGTCAGTTACCTCATGTTGCTGATTATTTTGAAGGAACGATGTTCTAGGTATTATATGGTACGTTTGTAATAAAATCCTGATTTCGTGCAGCATTGGTATATCGCATTTATTTTTTTATTTAGGGCAATGACACGGGACGAAGAGCTTTTACGAAGAACCCAATAAATTCAACCCCGAGCGATTTATCGATGAAAATGGCGGTATCAATGACAATGAAAGGATCCTGGCTTATGGGTTCGGCCGCAGGTCAGTGTTGCCGCTATTCACAATCACCGCATGGATCTGAGCGAGTTATACGAATACAGAGTATGTGTAGGCAAATATGTCGCCAGCGCTTCGGTGAGTCCTTTTCATATAAAAATATAAAAAGTAAGGTTATTCACCTGTAGTATTTAAACCAGATGTGGATTATTATCGCATCAGTACTTGCCTGCTTCAATCTCGAAAAAAGTAAAGATGAATTTGGAAATGAGATCCCAATCAACGATGACTATGATGACTTGAGTGGTTTCTTCAGGTGAGCACCGTCTTTCTCTTCCCAGTCAAGCGTGAATTTATTTCCTTCCAGGCACAAGTCGAATTTCCAGTGTTCCTTCGTTCCACGTTCTCCCATGGCAGCAGAATTGATTCGCAAGACGAGCAATAATTAAAGATGTGGTTACTGGACAGTGATGTTAGGACAGCGTGCCTCCTCAATATTGATTGAAACTATGTAGCTGTCTTTGGATATAATACGCAGGCAGTTCTGAATGCTCGCTTATCGTATATAACCTTGTATGATAATCCACTCATAATTGAATTCGATGGTCATGCCAATTTGCCACATCTCACTGATTGATTCAAATAGCTAGCGACGCCAACATTAAGGTCAGTTATCGTGGAATATAAATAAGCAAGTAACGTTGAATTGTCAAGACTTGTCAAAAAGCGACAGAAAGTATTCTGAAGATAAAGCGACCCTTCACTCGGAGTTTGTGTGCACTCGTCCAGGTATAAGTAAAAGCATCACTTATTGTATGATGCACTTTTCAAGTCCTTTTCTTGAATCTCAAGGACTATGCAAGTCATCTCCCTCATCAGTATCTCTTTCTTAGGGATCTTTCTTCCAATAATGACTGTGCAAGCTCAAGGTGAAACCACAGTATGCACCGTACCCAAAGATGTCGTGGCACCTACAGTGAGCGTTTCTCCAAATGCAGCCCTTGTTATTGTCCAATGCAGACCAACACTAACGGTGATGATGACGATATGTATACGAGAACTTCTGCCAGAAATGTTGTACAGTGGAACCCACTTCGCCTGTGTGTGATGGAGCAGGATCGACGCGGAGCACATGGACTGTCGGCACCTGAGCGGAACACATGACGCTTCCGAAATTTTACCCACAGTCCTCCGGTTTCCACATTCTGCGTTTCAACTACCACTGCTGAACGCCGTCGCTCCTTCCCATTTCCTTCTTTTCGAGGCTGTCTGCTTCAGTCTTTTTGGACTTTGTCACAAGGCCTGCAAAGTGTCAGCCACCCCACTGTCGTTTACTGGATCCGAATCAGGAGCCTTCGCTGGCCTCCTTGGTCTATTCTACTTTTTAAAACCAGATCGGTATGGTTGCGCTTTCTTTTCGTTCACCCATCCTAACTTTCTCTCAATTACTCCAGGAACTACACCCGCTAGCCATTTTTGTCTTTTGCGGTCTGATTATGTTGCCAAAATCGCCCAGAATCTTCCAGCACGGTTTCGTCACCGCGATTGGCCTCAGCTTAATGCTCAGCTACGCAGATCAAGTCACTGCACAGTTCAGCGTTGGCGATTTACCTTCTTGTGCTTCGACCTGCGCGTCGACGGCTGCTAATGCCACCGGGTGTAAGCTGTAAGTCTTCTCCAACTCCTGTGCCGCTGCATCTTGCATTCGTATTCACGTGGCTAACATATTTTTCGCTTTTTCGCTGCAGAAACGATACC
>JADNYJ010000531.1:0-21610 GCA_015501075.1 Gymnopilus junonius | reverse complement strand
AGGCGCTAACGTCTCAATCCAATAGAAGTTTTGAGCTCTATCCTCCTGTGTGAGTATCATTTCATGAGATTAAGGCCTATCTGACTTTACTCCTAGTCCGCTTAATTTTAGGTGTTGATTTCTTCCCTTCTTTAAAACTCTTTTTCGGACTAAGAGGAAGTATGATTAGGACAAATAAAAGGCCAGTGGTACTTCCAGCTGTATGCAAAGAAGAAAAGCCTATCTATGTTCCTGCCAATACATCGTGAAGCTTCTTCCCATTCATTAGCGACTGATTGCTCATATCATTCAGCTGCATGTACTCGGTCATCAATATCCATCGGCGCACAGATCTCTGGGGACCTGATGGCCTGTCCTTTTCTTGGTTCCCCTGAAATGTTTGCTGATAAACATGCTTTATACAGCATTGAAGTTTGATCCAGACCGCTTTCTAGACCAAAGACTTCATAAATATCTTTCCCAGAATCCGTACATCTTTTGTCCGTTCAACGCTGGTCCCAGGGTCTGTCTTGGTCAACAGGCGGGTATCTTTTAGCCTTCCGATTCATAAGCAATTGTGAATAATCAGCCGCTGATCGAAGATATAGTTCGCCTATAACGAGGCATCATTCTATCTCGTTCGCCTCTTACAACAATTTACTCATTTCACTCTTGACAAGTCTGCGAACACCCCACCGCACATCGCATGGGCTTCAGAGGCCGGTTTAAAATCCAAAGAACAAATACATCCTATGTCGCATCTAACGATGTCCATTAAGGTACTGTGCACTGTCATCCCTTTTTTGGTGCAGCTGCTCATAAGTCGTAGGGTGGCTTATGGGTTAGGATGAATGAGTTCAATGATAACTAAGCCTTCGTACATATCTTGTCCATGTGATATTTAAGTGACGTGTGCCATCAATTTCTAATAATACACCCTCAAAAGCCGTTGACACTCTTGTGGAATATCAAATGATTCAAATCGGTGTCAATTATGCCTCATACTGGCGCCGCATCGACGCGTCATATCCTTTGCATCCCATCCCGCGTCCCTCCCGGACTCCCGGATTAGCCAACATGAATGAGTAGCAAGTTCGGCAAGCATTTATATGGTCTCAACATGCTCTACCAATTGGCCATTATACATATTATAGGCGAATCCTAGGGACCATGTACTGGTAATCATCGTCATCGTCATGCCGCGAGACCTCGTCTTTGTGTGATCATACTGAGCCACATCGCAGGACGGTATAAGCCGTGAGACATGATATGTTCCACCGTTGCCTTATTGGATGTCGACTTGTGTGTGTTTTGCGTAGACTATAAAGACAGCTTCCCACTTCAGTGATCGTCTTCCTGTAACTGTTTCCCTTTCGAAGTCCTAAATGCATGCATCACCAGGGCTGCGCTATCTATTTCAATCGTTTCCCTATTTTGTTCTGCCCTCTGGGGTTGTTTACCTCTCTCTGAAATTGTTTCAGCAGCAGACGGGACTGAACATACCATCTTGGCTCGTCGTTTCCTTGACACTCTTAGCAAAACCTCTCCTTCTAGTCCTCGCCAGTTCCTTAACGCCTGGAAAGACCAGCGGGCTGCTGCTGCTAGCAACGCTGTCCTAGCTCCTTCCGTTTCCGAAGGTCCCTTGGCTGCTATTTCCTTGCTCGTCAAGTCAATTGAAAATGGATATCCCGGTGTGTTACGCTCTTTTCGGCCGTGCAAAAATGGAATGATAACTTGCTCTGTAGGAGATGCTTTTCTTGATTGGTCAGAGAAACATGGCACTATCTTCCAGGCCGATCTTTTGACGAGTAAATTTGTTCGTATTCGATTTGTCCTCCGAATTTATCCTTTAACAAAACGTCAAACCTAGTTGCACACGCTGGAGCCAGATCATGTAAAGGTTGTTACAACATCGCTGCAATATATACTCTTTCAAGTTGGCTAAAAGCCGTTACAGTCCATTCTTGCTACCCAATTTGATTCGTTCGATAAAGGCGAGTACCTGATTTTATAGTGGGCACTCCTAAGTGAAGGCTCAATGGTACTTTAGGTCCACTTTTCCAATCTCAAATGCATTCGTTGCTTGGAACTGGTGTATTTAACACCGATGGTGAGCTAGTAATTTTAGTAGTATTCTGTTTCATTCATAACAATCCATGTACTAGGTGATATGTGGAAGTGAGTACCATACACCATTTACAAGGAAGAGCCGCTGAACATTACGTAGATTCCATCGAAGCATAACTCGGCCATTCTTTTCAAAAGAACGCATAAGCGATTTTAAGATATACGACCGTAATAGCGACCTCTCTCTAAGGACAGCCAAGCAGAGATTAGCAGAGGGGTATCCAATCAATTTCCAGGTATGGTTCAGACAGTGAATAGAGTAGCTTGTCTTTCTAACCTTCACCCATACAAGGATCTGGTAGCACGGTTCACCCTGGATTCTGCGACAGAGTTCCTATTCGGCCAATCTGTAAATTCACTTGGAGCAGGAATTGCCTACCCACCATCTGAGGCTAACAAGAACCCGCCTTCGTTTTACAACCACCCATCTAATATTTTCGTGGAAGCATTCATCCAGGGACAAATTCAAGCCGCTGTTCGGACAGGCATGGGTGCAGAATGGGCTCTGGTAGAACTCACCAAAGACAAGATTGCACCTCTTCGGGCAGTCATGGATAATTTCACGGAACCATTGATGAAAGATGCTTTAAATGAAACGAGAGGCAGATTTAGAAGCAGGTGGAAAAGCACTCGAAGGTGAGGAAGATACATTGCTCGAGCATCTTGTCAAAAGCACACAAGGTTTGAGCATTCGTATCAGCAGTTTGAGACTGGCACGCTCAACAGATCTACTTCAGATCCGACGATTTTGAAAGACGAGGTAGAGCTTATGCAACTTCGTGTAATAATCAATTACTCTTATCAAATTTTCTATAGCTCGTCAACCTCCTGGTTGCTGGCCGAGATACAGTAAGCAAGGACATTTTCTTTCTTACACATAACTCAAGGATCTTCCTTTTAGACAATGTCCCTTTTGTCATTCTCACTTTACATGTTAACTCAGCATCCTGACATCGAAAAGCGTCTTCGTCAAGAAATATTCGACAAAGTTGGCGCAACTGATAGCCCAAATTACGAACAAATGCGGGAGATGAGGTATATGCGGGCATTTTTAAACGGCAGGTGACGTATTTTCTGAAAAAAATCTTTTACTTACTCCGGATTACAGAGGTTCTTCGACTTTATCCACCAGTGCCAGTTAACAGCAGGTACGACTGCTCGCGCTGTTCAATTAAGCCGCCCCTCTTATCCGGACTACGCAGAACACCGAATGAAGCTGTCTTACTTTCACCGAAAGTTCCTGGCGAAAAGCCTATTTATGTTCCGGCCGACACCAGGTGTGTTAGCAATTATTTAAGTTGCAAGCATATTAGTTCTGAAAGACCAGCAGCTGCATATATTCAGTGATTAATATTCATCGACGAACAGACTTATGGGGACCAGATGGTCTGTCATATGCACCTCTAACTGACTTCTGTACGACGTATATACTAACATTCATCCCCATCGTGTCATTTACAGCTCTCGAGTTTGATCCAGACCGCTTCCTAGATGAAAGGTTGCACAAGTACCTTACCCTAACCCGTATATCTTCTGCCCTTTCAATGCGGGTCCAAGGATATGCCTGGGACAACAGGTATGCAGCTCTGTCCTTTCACAAGACTAATGTTTATCAAGCCACTGTCATAGTTCGCCTATCACGAAGCCACGTTCTATCTTGTCCGCCTTTTACAGAACTTTACTGGATTTGTGCTTGACGAAGAGGTGAACTTGCGGCCTCCGGCTGAATGGGCATCGGCCAATGGATTGAAAGCCACAGACAAGGTCTATATTAAATCTCATCTTACCATGTACATCAATGTGAGTAATGCCTCATTTCCACTCGCTGTTCAAACGTTGAAGGTGTAACGTGGTGTAACGCTTCAGGGTGGCCTATGGGTTCGTATGAAATCATTGCAAAGTGACTAATTTGAATCAAAGCTAATGTAATGTATCGCTTAAGTACCATGAAATAACTGAATGTAAATTACCTGTTCATTTACGCAGAATTTTTAGATTTCGGAGTCTGTATCCATGGGGAAGATGAGAGTCGGAAGATTGCATCACAGTGGACGCGTTTTGTCACGTGATTGAATCTAGAGATTACAAATTTACGCTGCTCTTAAGTTTCAACTTTTGGCCGTTGGTAATGGATCCAAAATCTGCTTTCTTTTAAAAGGACTATCTTCTCATGCTCTTGCGTCCGTATTCGATTGCTATAGAACGGCCTCCGGATTTGGATGAAGAGCGAACATAGATCGCTATGAATTGTTGACAAATATGCCTACATATATAAACGACTGGAGCCCTGACTCGCTTCTGCCACAGTCTCGAAGCTGGACGAGCATAGTTGTCCAGAGAGTAGTGAACAGTGTTGAAGGTATTCAAAGAATAACGACATGCTCATTCGCAGTACCTGGTTCAAAGTTGCCAGAAACTCTGGCTGCGAACAGACAAAGGACTGACCTGCGCTCGCCAAAATCGCCGAGCCCCGGAATGATATATGCCTTTTCGTTGAGGCCTTCGTCAATCCAGCCAGTTATCTATCGAGCAGAGTTGAGATTGTTGATATGGGAAGAAAATAAAATCTATAGCAGCGCACCACTTTCAGAGATGGAAACGAGTGCAAAATGCTTTCAGACCCTCAGGGGCTCGATCTTCAACAAGAAAGGTCAGATGAATAACAAAAAAGAGAAAGAGGCAAGATATAGACCAAGTTAATGAAGATGATCCGCTCTTCTGGCACTCCATGCTCCATTATAACTTCCACAGCCTTCATTGCAGAACCTCCAGTCGCTAAGAGAGTTTGATCGATATGGCCTAAAGGAAAGTAGAAGAACCTACCAAGCATTGGATCAAGAAGAAGGACATAACGAGAGGCGATGTCTTGGGGGAACTAGAGTAAATGAAAAAATCACTACAATTTGCATCCTTTAATGGCTGACAGGGTTCTTACCTTCGAGTAGAAAAGCTTGGGAAGAGCGGTATCCTCGTCCTGCAACCCGCTACAGCGTCAGAACTAGCCAGCCTTCAGGATGGCGGTGGTGGCCATACCCTTTGAATTAGGATTTTCCCAATCCGCACGCTCCTGCAAACTTCACGAAGGCCGGCTTCCATGGCCTGTCGAGGAGGATAAGTCAAGCTTTCAAAGAATAGGCATCGAGACATGCCTCTCCAGCGCGAAGAATAGAAACACCGCAGATCTTGCCTTGGAAGCCTACTCCATTGTAGGTGGCGCCCTATAAGTGAAAATTTGTGTCAGCCTCCTTTTCGCAATGTTTATGGTTTCAGTCTGCAAGTCAAGAGAATGTGAAGCCCGCCTCCATTTGCATAGTCTCCGGTCATCTTGGCCACACGTACTCACAGTTGGTGTCTCTATTGTCCTCGCCACGACGGGCAGGTGTTCAAGCCTTCCTCTACAAGCAACCTGATAATGCGATCGGAGTAGAAGAGGAAGTCCCCTCGAGAAGTCTCTTTGGACCTGATAATCGTGTACAAGGCTTCCAATTGAGCTGTTTGAGGGAGGGTGAACACCGATGGTGGCAGAGGATTCATGTGAGCACGGTTGTCATTCACGGCTTTGGCTGGCAAAGGCGGGGCGAGTGGTGCTGCAGCTGCATTGGTGGCTGACATTTCAAACGATGGGGGCGATAAGGAAAGAAAAAAAGGTTTTATAGGTAGGATTTATGAGGGACACATGGAGGTCGTGTGCAAGAGACCCGATCGACGTTAGATGACCTGACCACATGGAACAGCCGTGCAACCTACCATAAGCGATCAACTTGTCCTCTTTCTTTTCTTTTCCTACCTTCTTCCACAACTGCATGCTCCACATATCGGTTCTCGACATCTCCAGCCTTCTTCGGGCCTAGCCAAAGGTTTGTTTATGGCATGGAAGGATGACAGGAAAGCCCCCAGACAGGAGTCACTTGTCGGTAAGACATTATGAGTCTCGATCTTTGCTACGTAAATAAGCTCAATATCCTGTGCAGGATCGTCGTGACGCTTCGAACTGCAATTCTGTGGGCATAGTATACAAATATCTGCAATTGTCTGAATCTTCTGATCTTCGATAAACTACTGCTGGCGAAAAACTTAAGCCAGTTCAACAAAATTACTTTTCAGCCTCTTCTTGGTGTCTTCCTTGCTTATGCCTGTCAAAACCCCAATTCCTGGAGAGCCACCTCTACCTCTTGAGACAAAGAGCTCAATAGAGGAAGCTGCTTTGATTCTGTCGCCTCCCATCCCAGACGTCTCAATCGTTCTGCGTTGCCTCCGAGATTACCTCCCCACAATAACCACCCGACTAGAGAAAATGTCATCTTTAAATGCAGAGTTGAGTATTTCCTGGGCTTACATTCACCGTAAGGATCTGTGGCCGATGGTGGAAGAGGCTGGGAACCGCCTTGTATGGCAAGTCCCTTGCTAAACATGATCTAGGGCGGACAGAAAGGTGTCAAAACGGGGATTGATATTCGCAATGCCACCTTCTTACGTCTCCGATAACGGCTGTTATGTCGCGCAGGGTTACACGCGGTTCACCGCTTGAAGCAAAATCTGAACAATAGACCTCAGTGACTCGTTGACTTGGAGGAGGTATCTTGTTCATTCTGACGTACAAAGACCTTCAGTACCCGTGTCCGCTTTTCCAGCGAGTGCTGCCTCGAAGATTGCCAACAAACCATTTGCACAGTCTTTTACATGGATATAATCCATGGCGTTGTGGCCTGGACCCCAAGTTCCTGCTTGCTTTATTGTCTTATATATAATCGCGGTGCCTCGAATTGCTATAGTTGACTTCTTTATACCTACCAGGCTAGATGAGTGATGGCACACTTGCGACGCCCACTCGTTCTCACCTTCTCCAATGCCATAGATCCATCCGGGAAACAGAATGGCCGTGCGCACAGGATTATCTTTCCTGGTTCCCGCAGCTACGATGACTTTATCGCAATTCAGATGAGGATTAGCGGGAGGGAGCTTGTCGAGATCGAATCCAATATCAGTATACTTGGGGATTTGATCCTCAGGGACGAACTCTCCGCGAGCATTGTCGCTTGTAACACCTACACCTGATACATGGATGTATAGTGGCGGGTTGCCTGGCCTGTTCGCGGATTGCTCCTCAAGCCCCGCAAGGATAGCTGGCGTGGCAGTCAGTCACGGTGTATAAGGTATACGTTCCAAACTTGTAGACCAACCTTGAACACTTCCTTCGTGGTCTGAACTTGCACAATTAATGACATATTTTGCCTGTGTTGCCTGCTCTTTGATCACTTTGACGTCTTCCAGCGTTCCTTCGACAAGCGTCAAATTGTGGTTTATACCCGTCAATTGGGCCTTTTTATCTGCGTCAAGGTTTCGAACAAGGGCTACAACACGAAATTGGGGCAAGCGACGGCTCAGCAGGACAAAAAATTGGCCTCCTAGATAACCTGCCGCTCCCAAAAGAAAGATAGTCTGTTGAATGTCTGATGGCATGAGATGAAGTCGATGGGACTATGTATTTGGCCCTTATCAACGTTCGGCGACCGCAAAAGACCAGAAGAAGACTGTACCGTTTCCCATGACATACCCGATGCCCTAACACGCTCCAGGGGAAATATGTATTCCATCACTGATCAAGGCATCATCAGGCTTCGGCTAACCTCATAAATTCTCCAAACCTTTTCAAATTTGGATTTCAGAGGTACCTCACTCCGCCGGCAGCGGGGAAATGGTGCAAGCTGAAAGACTCGTGGGGCATAACCGGGCATAACAGACATGACTCAACCCTGCAAGGTCTACACTTCTGTCATACCAATTGAGGGTTCGACTTTCTGGTCGAAAGGACGCCACCCTAGCGTTGTCCAGTTTCGTAATCTAGGCAACAGGCGACCGCAAGGGGGATACTAAAATCGGTCGATGTGTAGCCGAAATTGAAGAATCTTCGCTGTCCTTTCTTTCCTTCATCCCATTCCTTTTCCGCGCTGCCTTGTCCTTTCCTTCCGTAGGCTTGCTTTTTAGAAGGATGGGTGAATATGACAGTGTACTTGGTACGTCGTTTACGTGCCTTTGCTTGTCAACCTATGTAGGAAGCTGATATTTGAATCATAGGACCTTTGATTCTCGCCGTATTCAGTATGTGCAAGAGCTTTACGTTTTCAACATATCTCACCGGGGTATAGTCAATACCTATCTGTCTGGCATAGTTGGGTTTCAGTACTTGTCGTACCAGTATAACAGTACGTTTGTCTTACCCTTCCTCTCGGAATGATGGCCTGAATCTATTCAGAGTTCACCGACTCCTATGGGCTCAAGTTCGTTTTCCTTAACTGCTTGTCTAAGTAATAAAGTTGATGCAAACCAAACATTAGAGTTCTGGTTCTTGGCCTAACGCTCGTTGATGTATTTCAGATGACGGCGTAAGCTTTTATTCGCCAAACGTGACATTCTCCTGACCTTCATAGGTCTATATACATGTCGTGGCTATACTGGTAAGCTCTCATGCATTCATGGACTTCTAAAGTAAAGAAAATTAATACCTTCTTCAGTGTCACGAACTACCTCGACCCTTCTGCAATGGGCACTGGTCAGTTAAGCTCCACAATTTGAAGAAGTCCCCGGCGTTTAACTTCTCATAGTTTCCCTATGGACGTTCACTGTGATTCCTCTTTGCAATGCCTTCTCTGGGGTAGTTTCGCATCTCTTTCTTACACACAGGTGCGTAACCGGTTGAGCATATGAAGGATAGACAAAGGATATAAATATAAAAATTGCAGGATTTGGAAGGCGAAGAAAAACAACCCGAACGTCACCATGCTCGGTGTTTTGTCCTTCGTCGCCTTTGCCCTTGCCTTTGTTTCCGGGGTCTATGGGATATCGCAACAGGTTTCGATGATCACCCCGTGAGTTCTGGTTATACTCGCCCTGATCAAAATATCGAATTAATGTCTGGAATCCAGGGTCTCGTCTGCGACTATTTATCGGCATCTAGTTCTTTCTTGGCTGTGCGTGCAGGCATGTGTCGATATTATATTCTCTGGCAAGTGATTGTCTGTACCAGCAGTTCTGCATTTACTTACTATCCCGACCATCCTGCCAGTAATTTTTGTGTTCTCCGACCATCATAATCGGACAGATCTTCGCATCGAGCATTTGCCCTTGATAAGCAAGGTTATGTCTTACTCTGCTCGTAGAGGAATTTATAATTCTATATTCTCAACGGTCACTCTGGTGGTTTTCTTGGCCTCTCCGAAGACCAATATATATTTGATATTTGTGCTGCCACTCGGAAGATTGTACAGTATGGTAGGTTCATCGACTTTGCTTGTATGGGCTTGACATTGACCTCTTTCTAGACCGTTTTGACCACTCTGCTTGTACGCAATAGCCCGTCGACCCCAAATGCTTCTCAGTCCGCGCACGAGGTGCGTCTTTTTCTGAAATGTAATCTTACAAATAACGAGGTTGTATTGTCTTTCGAAGGCATCAAAAGATTTCCAGTTCGCCTTTGTTGACACCCGCCCGACAAGAAGTCGCCATGAAAGCTTTAGCCTCATCCAAATTAAAACAGAACGCGAGATCATTGTTGACAATGGCGTCAAGGAAGATACCCCCAAAGCTGGCAGATTCTCGATTTCTCATCGAGGCTCTGACCTCGAGCAAAGGGGTGTAGACGATAACCTGCTGGAGAAGATTCCAGAGATCATTGGAGAAGCACAATAATGATTTTATAACGAACCATGTTATTTTGATGTTTTTTTTACATCAGGAGGAGGAGGAGGAGGAGTTTATTATATTGACGTGGTCCCCATACGGAAACTGCCAGTTTACCGAAAAACTCACACACTACTTATTGTACATAGGTGGCTATCTATATACTAAGTAAATGTCGAGTTCTCAGAGCACAACATAGGCAGGTCGGGACTTGGGTTGATCATTACAGCTTGGCAGCTCCTGGCCTTGGGCTTCAGGCAGGACTTGATGGTTAAAACCCAGTGGGAGGTGATTACAGTTTTCCATACATCACCATAAATCCCGATCATCCAGAGCTCCTCACTGTATTTCTCTTCCACTTTTCCTACCACTATGCATGCAGGTCATTTTGACCAATTTATTTTCTCTGTTTGGGCTACTCATCTTCATCCAAGTCATCCAGTTCTCTCAGTTCTTCCCTGTCTGGTGCCTCGCATAGTATTTGCTAATATTTTATACATTCCTCCCTTTTTCCTGCCTGCTGATGCATGCTGTGGGACTATGGACAGTCTAGGGACCAGCTGGACAATCAGTACATGGAAGTTCAAGAAGAGCTAGCTCCTTCTGTCTGCAGAGGGTATGCCTTTCCCATGCCTCTTATGTAAGCTTTTTCTCTGCCCATTGTTGTGGTCGTCGTGGCCCCCGTCATGCTTGTATTTTCCACCCCTGCTCGATTCTTTTATCCAGTAGATAACAGCTGCACATATGCCTTCTAGCTGCCTCTTTTTCATAGTTCTACATCTGTTCTCAGACCCCTTTTTGTCCAATAGTACTCTACAACCATCTTTTTCCAACTAAAAAATCTACTTTCACCAAATCCTGTCCATTTTCCATGATTCTCTTTTGCAACCCTGCAGACGTCTTCCCTCTGATAGTAGACATCACTAGCAGTTCAGCCTTTTGAGTAATACATGCAAAAATCAGGAGTTTCACAATTTACTTGTTTATGCTTGTACAAGCAGAAATAAGTGTAAAAAAGCATCAAAGTAAAAAGTTAAAATCCACGTCCCTTTTTTGGATAAGCGACTTGGATGGCCAGTTCGCATCACAAATTTGTAATGAAAATTCTGGAACTTTTCTAATAATTTTGCCCTAACTTGGCTTTTTTACTTGCTGTGCAGCAGCCGCAAGCCAGAAAACTGCCAAAAGCGGACAAGTAAATTGCGAACTTCCTGATGTTTCAAGTCATTGCCCGATGGCGATAGTGGATTTATTTGACTTCACAAACAAGCACTGGCTAAAACTTTCGAAGGGCTGGTGTTGACACGATAAGTGTCCATGTGACTACATCACATGACTCACATGACACGCATGATCAGACGTGTCTATATGCGACTAGATCCAGTGATGACAGAGTATCACAGTCATCTTATATGACTAAAACATGTGATCACTTAGTGAGTGTATTACTCATCTTATGAGTAGATATTAGTAATTACATAGTAATTAGCTGAGTAATTGCCTTATGCATTACTCATACATAGTTAGTCACTGCATATCCTGTAGGTATATAAGGACACTCTAAACAGCATCCTAATCTAAGTCATTCATACTTCTGTAGTAGCCTAAGTAGTCACCTTAGCACTAGCCTCTCACAACCCAGGTAAGATAGTAGTTACAACGATACTATGCAGAGTGCGTCATGCATAACAGTGTTTACCACTATATGTCACATTGTGCAAAACAGTGTTTATCGCTGTATGCACTATTTGCTGCTCAATAGGTTATGGGTCCTGATAGCAAAGCATGCTGTTCACCATTGGCAGAACCTGCTTAGCATCAGTCTGTAGCTTACTTCTACCTGGGAAGATAGTTCGCTGTTAGGCAGAACATTGACCACAGCTGTTTGTCACTAGACAGAACACTCTCCCACATTTGTTCGCTACCATGTGCAACATTGTATAGGGCCTTGTCATGTGGGCCCGGACATCTGTCACTGTCTGGACAAATTGCCCTTAAGGGGTTAATTCCATGTCTGGCACAGGTATTTTTAGCAGTGCTTTCCTTTTTTAGCATGCTTCTTACACGCTGACACAACCCAGCCTTTTTCTTAACAGAAATCCAATCGTCCTAACAACACAACAATGTCTTCAGTCAAGAACACCACTTCCATCTCCTTCACTGCCTCTGACCTTCCTAAATTTGATGGTCATCACTACCGCCAATGGGCATCAAAGATGGAGGCAGTCATCCTCCATATGGATGTCAAATCCATCCTGGAAGGAACCCTTACTGCTCCTCTGGAGCAACCAATTAGGGAACCCGCTTTTCCCACTGGCACTTATGCCACTGACACCACTCCTGCCACCGGGCCTACCCAGGGTGATCTCAACCTGTATAACACCTGCTTCTCTCACTGGTCTGCTGCCAAAGAGGTATACCACCATAAATTGGAGAGTTACAACTCCAAGAATGCCAAGGTGCTCGGCCTTTTGGCCATGTGCCTCGATACTGGTATTTGGGACCAGGTTAAAACCCTGTCTGCGGCTGAAGCATGGGATTGGATTAAGATGAAGTACTCCAAGGAGATGTTCGTCGAGACCCTTGAGGACTTTAGGGTCCTTATGAATCTCAAGATCAATCTCTCTGATCCCAACCCCCAGCTCGCCAAGTTCCAATTTCATTACGGGCATCTCCCATCTGTCAATGATACAAATGCCACAATGGCATCTGGTGCCTCTGTCATGGTACCCATGGTTTCGCAATCCATGGCATGCCTCATCCTACTCATGAATCTTCCACTTGCTACAAATGTCACATCACAAGAATCTGTTTATCAGCAGATGATGGAAGACTTCACTAGGCAAAACTCAGTTCCAAATATGGAACTAAAAGACCTCTTTGACAGCATTCACACCACATGGGCTGCCCGATTTGGGCACCTTAAGGCACATGAGCAACCCAAGCATGGCACATTCTATGTGCCCAAGCAGCTCAACCTGCCTAAGGATAGCTGGCCCAAAAACCAACAGGCTAGCAATGCGAATGTGCAGCATAATACTGCCATCAAAGCAAAAGGTCCCGAACCACGCCACTCTGATCAGCAGAACACTGGTAACCCCAGCAGTTCGCAGAAAAGAGAGTACCCTAAGAGGAAACCCTGCTGCTCTGGCTTCAAACTGAAGTCAGCGCGCTTTGTTGAGGACTCTGATGATGAGCCCTTTATGCTCGCATCATCTGTGCATTTTCCGCCACTAGAGAAATCGCGCCCAGTCCCCACTACTCATAATGTTATTGAGATTAGTGGACGAGGTATGATTACCTCTCACAATGTCTGCGGGGGTGCCTGGAAGAACCCCTCTTGGGGAATGGCACCATACCCCTCCTTTAGGAAATCCTGGGACCTTATGTCACGAATCGGGGTTACCCCGACTATTGCCACCTCGAGTAGATTCGAGGAAGTTGCCCTTAATATGGGCGCAAGTAGGATTGCTGAGAATATGGGAATGAGTAGCACTGTGCAAATCCACAGTAGCACCACCACAGAGAATGTTGCATCAGGGTCATCGATGATGACCGAGATCTATAATGATCTCTTTGGTCCTGAGCCCTATTGGGCGCTGACCCCAGATCCTTCTCAGATGGCAGTCGATTCCGAACCGCTTATGGCAGAAGACTGGAATCAGATGCATGGAGTAGTTTCACAAGGTGATCTCACCTATGTGGATGATGACGAGGAGTATATCTCCTTTGGGGAAGAAGATCTTCCGCCGCCACTGCCAATCGGTGAGTCCCTTCATCTCAGATCGCACTATATTGGTGCAGATGGGAATATCATCACTAAAACAGCTCAACAGAGCTGGAATGATATGTACAAGATGATGCAGGATTCAGACCCGATCTCCTATAAGGATGAGATTGAGCAGAATCATGGTGATTCAGTGCTCCTCCCTCATCTGGACTGGCAAGTACCTTCTTGTTCACATGTTGACAAGATACTAACTGATCAACCCACAGGTATTAATACACTGTACGGGGTAGATAGTAAATTAAATTTATTTACTATCTACAATATATATCTTGATCACATTGTCTCTTGTGTGAACTGTAAGGGAAAGGAACATGAAAAGATGTTTGAGGAATGGCTTGTAGATTCCAGAGCATCCTTACATTTTTCTGGACAAATCTCTGACTTCTCGGAACTTACCAAATTTCCAAGCAAAGAAAGACCAAAGGTCCAAACTGCTAATGGCATAGCCTTTGTCAATGGATTTGGTACTGTTTTTATTAAAACAGAAGTTACTGATAAAGATAAATACTGTGATGCATGAAACATTGTGACTTCATCCAGTATTCTACATGCCTGCTGTGACTGTATGACTTCTGTCGATGGGTCAAATCCTCAGCGCAAACAATATTGTGTTAGGTGATTCACGATCACTTAATTTCATATCCAAAGAGAATAGCTGCACCATTTTAAATGCATTGCTGAAGCATTCTCATCATGACACTATGTTTTGGGTTAAGTCACAGATCATCTCTGGAAAGAACTTGATTGCGATGGAATTGGTACATGCCGAAGATTATGATCTATGGCATAGATGACTCAGACACCCTTCCACTCAGGTGTTCGAGAAGTTTAAGGCTAATTCCGAAAACTTCCCATCTATTAAAGTCCCGAAGGATGCTGGTATATGTGAAGGTTGCACAAAAGGAAAGATGCATTCACACTCTTTCCCAGACAATGTCAAATGTGCAACCAGACCATTCCAGCATATCCATTCAGACCTTAAGGAGTATCCAGTGATTTCATATCACTGATACAAATATTTCATTTCCTTTATTGATGATCACACGTCAAATACTTGGGTCACACTCCTCAAATGAAAGAGTGATGTGAAAGACACTACCAGGCAATTTTTAGCCATGGTAAAAACCAAGTATAATGCCAAAGTCGAAGAGTGGATGAGTGACAATGGCGGTGAATACATCAATAAGAATACTTAGAAATCCTTAAGGATCTTGGGATTGAGATCCAAAGAAGCGTACCTCATCAGCCCCAAATGAATGGTCGAGCTGAACATTTCAATTGGACTTTAGATGAGAAAGCCAAGTCTATGCGCCTATTAGCCTGTCTCCCTGACAGCTGGTGGGAGTTCTGTGTGATACACACAGTCTATTTATACAATAGAACTCCCGTGCATCGACTCAACTGGAAATCTCCATTTGAATTAATCAATGGAGAAAAGCCTGATTTGTCACACCTACGGGTATTAGGATGTGGGGCATATGTGTTCCTTCCAAAGGATACATGGGCAAATAAACTCTCACCCAAATCCGAGTTGATGATATTCCTCGGATATCGTGGACATCCTTCTAATATGATGTTCATGCGAAGCCCCAACAATGTTCTATTCATAGCTGCCACAGTGCTTTTTGATGAACATTTGTTTCCTAAATGCCAAAAGGCTAAAGTACTGCACTTACCCAAATATGTAAGCACACCTCCCCAGAGGAACCTGTTTTGGAAGTGGAGGACAGTGATTCTCATGATGATGAACTGTCCTATAGACCACCCCCAAATAATCCGTTAAGTGAGACTGAGGTACCTCGTGATGATGAGCCACCCAAGACTCCACCTCCTGAGTCACCAGCAGATACTCGTCCAAGTATGCCTTCTACTCCTAGGCAAGGACTGAGATCTGATCTCCCACCACCTGCACCACGGAAACCCCGTGCTGGTCCATCAGGGGGAGCTGCCGGTGATGCTCCAAGAAGGAGCACTCATGAGAGTAAAAGTACGCAAAAAGAAGGGAACGTATACCCTCCTGGTACAGCCACTGATAGAGATCGCCGGCATAGATTAGACATAACCGGATCCACTCCAAATTTGTCTATGGCCTCTAGTGACCACATGGCTGAGTACCTGTACAATCCCAATAAGGGAGCGGAAGGGGGAGCACATTGGCATGCCTATTTACTTTCTAAGGCAATTTCCGATAGTGCACTTCCAGATCCATTGAACGTCCGAAATTGGACTAGTAAAGATCTTAGACAGCTACCTGCTGATCAACAACAGGAATGGCACAAGGCTCAATTCGAAGAATTAGAGGCCCTTCATAAACAAAAAGTTTATGAGCTTGCTGACCTACCTCCAGGCCGAAAAGGCCATCAAAAATCGTTGGGTTTTCGATATCAAGTCTGATGGACATAAAAAAGCCCGTCTAGTTGCCAAGGGATTTTCCCAAATAGAAGGCCTAGACTATGATGAGATCTTCTCACCGGTTGTCCAGTTTGAGTTGTCTGAACCATCTTAGCCTTAGCAACACTTGAGAAATGGCATATAGAGTCCCTTGACATCAAATCAGCTTTCCTATATGGGAAACTTGATGAGGAGATATATATGGAACAGCCTGATGGCTTTACCATAAAGGGACAAGAGAAGAAAGTACTCTGCCTGCTCAAAGCTATCTATGGGCTAAAACAAGCCGCACGTGCATGGTGGTCTGAACTTGATCACTCCCTTAAAGAGCTCAGTTTCACATGCCTATATGCTGATGCTGGCATATTTGTCACAAGACATAGCGATGGGACCCTTGTCATTATGTTGGCATATGTTGACGACATTATCGTCACAGGTCCTAACACTGAATTAGTCCGACAAAAGAAGCAGTTATTTATGACTGCATGGGAATGTCGAGACCTAGGTGTATGTCAGGAGTTTCTCAGCATGAGAATCAGGTACATAAAAGGCAAGACCTACATCGATCAAATGCTGTACCTTAATAAGATTCTTACATGCTTCGGAATGATGAATGCAAAAGCGGCACAGACTCCATTACCTACCGGGTATAAGCCAGAACCCTTTACAGGCATGAGTTCGGCTTCACTCCAGTCAGAGTATCAATTGGTGATCGGTTCCCTGCTATATTTAATGCTAGGAACATGACCCAATATAGCCTTTGCTGTAACACAGATGGCTAAGTTCGCTGCAAACCCATCTGATGAACATCTGAACTGTGCTAAATACATCATGCATTACCTTGTTGGTATGTGTAACTATGCACTTGTGTTCAATGGAAACAGCAATAAAGGCTTGTATGCCTACTGTGATGCCTCATACAGTGATGATAGAACAGAGCCTGATCACATGCATTGATCTATGCAGGGATACTTCTTTTCCCTTGCTAGCGGGAGTATCAAATGGCACTCCAAAATGCAGACTCTAGTATCAACGTCATCCACAATGGCAGAATACATGGCACTCTCTGACTGTGCACGTGATTGTGCATGGTTCAAGATTCTATTTGAAGAACTCGGGATGTCAATCCCATATGTTCCCTTATATGGAGATAGTCATGGAGCTATTTTTAACTCACAAAATCTCATTACCCAAAAAGGGATAAAGCACATTGAAATATGCTACCACTATATCCAGGAACAAATAGAACTTGGGAACATTAAAATAGAGCACGTCCCTACAGACAAAAATGTTGCTGATATGTTCACCAAGAATCTAGGCCCTACCCTGTTCCTTAAACATAGACAGGCTCTAGGCATAGAGTTCTATCCCTTAGAATAGAATACTAACACATCATGTCAGAACAAGTATGTGCGCTAATGCAGCACTACTTGAGGGGGAGTGTTGACATGATAAGTGTCCATGTGACTACATCACATGACTCACATGACACGCATGATCAGATGCATCTATATGCAACTAGATCCAGTGATGACAGAGTATTACAGTCATCTTATATGACTAAAACATGTGATCACTTAGTGAGCATATTACTCATCTTATGAGTAGATATTAGTAATTACATAGTAATTAGCTGAGTAATTGCCTTATGCATTACTCATATGTAGTTAGTCACTGCATATCCTGTAGGTATATAAGGATGCTCTAAACAGTGTCCTAATCTAAGTCATTCATACTTCTGTAGTAGCCTAAGTAGTCACCTTAGCACTAGCCTCTCACAACCCAGGTAAGATAGTAGTTACAATGATACTATGCAGAGCGCGTCATGCATAACAGTGTTTACCGCTGTATATCACATTGTGCAAAACAGTGTTTATCGCTGTATGCACTATTTGCTGCTCAATAGCTGGCTCTCCATATTTTTCAAGAAGAGCTCAAAGTATATAAGTTGTTGGATCTAGACGCTGAGGGAGAAGATTTCAATGAGTTGGCAGAGGATGTTGAGATCGATGAAGTGACTGCACAGGCTTTACTTGAGTAATAATACAATATATTTTCAGTTTTATATCTACCACATATGCTAGAGATGCACTATAACATGTTTTCAACTTTCACTTGCCCTTTGATCTTGCAAGGATTGGTTATCAAGTGGTCTCGGGCCTTATCTTTTTTGCTACCTTTGCAGCCCATTACTCCACACTTCACAGCCACCTGTTGGTTAACTTGGTTTCCGGGCGAGGCTGAGCCATTTGACTACAGTCGCGGACAAACAAACATGACAATAAAGGTCAAATTCCTTCAAATTTTCCGAAAATAGTCGGAATCGACGTGGATTGATGAGAGGAATCTGGCAGTAAAGTTTCATTAAATTCCAACAAGCCAATCCTTGGGAAATTGCCAAATACAGTTTTCGCACTGTCAAAAATTGGCTGACCCCTTAAATTTGCTCCAAAATTCACCAAAAATTGCGCAATCAACTCCTTTTGACAAGCTGATTATGATTCCACAAAAATAATAATATCCTAACAAGTCATTTCCATGCAAAATATTCATAATGATAGGCTTAAAAAGGAAAAAAATCCCATGATACGTCAGGTGGTTTATGTCCGCCTGGCAACGGCAACTTTTTTCAACCCTCCCCATATTCTCTCAATCTTTTTGTATGAATTGCATCTTAATCTATCCCTGGGACACCTCTGGGATGCAGTGTGAGGTTCACACACCACCTTGGCTGTCAAGTTGACACTCATTCTACCTGTTTATAACCCTTACATGGCCGAAAATTTTGAAGATTTGGGCCAAAAATTTGGCTGCACCCAATGGCTCATGGGAAAATTTTCGGAGGTGTGTTTTTCGATGTATTTCGACATTCTGAACAAGAATCTGAAGACAGAATGTCAAAATTTTGTCGGGTTACCGAGATACTGAAGTTGTCATGTTTGTTTGTCCACGACTGTAGTCATTTGATTGAGTCATGACTAGCAATTATGGCATCAGAGAGTGACCAGCTCGATTTTTCATGGACTTGATGATGTTTGGCCACCTGCCAATACCTGTGCTGAAGGCATTGATTGCATAATACTTATGTCTATTAAATATTACCTACTCTGCACAAATATTACCCTTGGGAGACTCTGCAAAATGGCATAGGTAGACAGTAGTATTATTACTGATTTCATCTATACCAATTTTGTACCTCCCTCGACTCACAAGCCATGATTTTGTTACAACCACTGACCTTTGCCTCGACCACACAGCCACTTCCACTTCTGGCACGGAGTTCGACCTAGTTTGACTCTGAGATCACTTTCTCTATCTCTTCCCTCCTTTGCCTTCCCTCATTCTGTGATCAACTCTCCTCTTCAGCTCACACTGCGCTGCCCCTCCCTCACTCGAGGATGTGGGATATTCATTTGTGGATAAGATGGCAAAAGGGGGGGGGGACCTGTGTAGAGAGGCCAGTAGGTATGACCCAGAATGTGCTCACGATTCACAAGTGCATTCCATTTTCTCTTGATAATTCAACTGACAGTTTTTCTGTTTGGCACTTAGAGGTCCTTATTTTGTGGCACTGGGACCCTTTTTACCTCCCTTCTAACCACCTCCCTCACTCTTTCTTCCCTCGCTCTTCTGCCTTGTCCCTTCTGCACGTCTCTCACTCTTTCTGTGGCCAGGACCTTTCTTCACCTCCCTCTCCTTGTGTTCTTGACATCTCCATGTCGAGGCTTGTTGCCTAACCCTCACTGACTTCTGCTGTCTCTATCCCATTGCTTCCATCCTCACTTCTCTGCCCTACTGAACATTCCTTGCATCACTCATATTGGCCTCTTCTGCTCAATTTCATTCTCACGATCTCCCAACATGAATACCCGAATCCATCTGTATCATCACCTCTCACTGCTCAAGCCTCTTCCTCCAAATCAAGCCCTGTCGAAGGCGACCAACCCTCTTACAACATCCCATATCAACCTCTTTTCTTCAGCACACCCAATGCACATCAAATAGTACACTCCCTCATTCACTCAACCTCATCCCAGCCTCAGGAATTGAACCTGACCAGAATCTCCTCCCCATCAAGACTTTCGTCCATGAAGTTTTGTGCGCTCCTTACTTCGGCAGTTTTGCAGGCAGCTCTCTGTTACCTCGAGGCAATACTCATACATTCCCAGGTCCCAGAAATTTTGCATGATTGAAGTCATCATCAAGACTTGTACTATGTACAGCTGTGCGGCCATTCACGTTCAATTTCTCTAGGTCCCACACCATGCCACTTGCAATCCAAACTTTTTTTGTATCTAATTCATGGCCTGTATAGTTCCACAATGCACTCTGTGGATGTAAATTTATTCTTATTGGCAGAAAGGGACTGTAAGGACAAAATATGAGAACCATTATACGCAAGGGGTATGCAGCGGCAAAGTCCGTAACATGACCTTCCCGTGGGAACTCCTTCCTAATTTAGTAATTTTAGGGGGAGGGAGGGGTCCCCGAGCCCAAAACAATTTTTTGGAAAATGCTCCCCGCGTTCCAAAACGCCTGTAAAAATTGAAGAAAGTGGGGTCGTATTTTTTCTCACAGTTCACACTCCGACTTCTCACGGGGAAGGTTGTGTTCGCGCTTAACTTCCTGCATACCCCTTGATTATACGAGGATTAATCAGCAAAGCAAAAAGCATGGCGAAAGGCCAACAAGACATAGATAATTATATTATGCAATCAATACCTTCGGCACAGGTATCGGCAGGTGGCCAAACATCATCAAGTCCGTGGAAAATCGAGCTGGTCACTCTCTGTTGCCATAAGCAATGGCTAGCCACCCGGGGTCATGAATTGATCAATGACTTTTACCACACTGTCGCAGAGTCCGGCCGCGTACTATAGACTACGTAAGACTGGCCGTCGTTCGAACCTGAGGTATCGAGAACCCGATCTAAGCCCGTTCTGTTATTCGAAATTGTTCCCTTTGCTAGGTTACTTGCGCCATGCATCCTCGAGCTCGAGTACCTTACCTGCTTCTGGCAATATCAAGCAGCATTCTTTTTAGTGTCCTTTTACTGCTTGCCCCCACCTTGGAAGGTTCTCCGCTCAGTAATGGACCTAGTTTATCTGCCTATTCCACCTCGTTCTCTGGCTCATTCTCTTGGGAGACGGTCGGTTGAAGTTCGGACAACTCTTTCCTGCTTGTTCACTTTTTAATAGCTTCCTCCATCCCGAAACCTTGAATGGGTGAAATGCTACCAGAGACATGAATGTGCTCGTCTCCTTGTAGGTTGCGATGCACCTGGCATCCTATCACACTGCAGTGCCAAATAAGTGCTGATGGGGAAGCATTTCGAATAGGTCCCTCTGAATTATTCTGATCCCAATGGCCCGGAAGCTGCGATTGCACTCATTCGGAAACCTTCCGAATTCGAAGCGGGCTCAGAATATTACCGTGGGCCTGTACTATTTAACCCAGGGGACCAGGAGGAAGTGGAGTTGATACAGTTCTGCAAGGAGGAGATCTCTTAGGGAAAATAATCGGTCCTCAGTTTGATGTAGTTGGGTTTGATCCTCGAGGTAGGCGGCATCTGATCAGCGAGCTCTGTAAGTTTTAACCAGGAACTTGACTCAAAACCATCAGGTGTCTCTAGATCCACCCTCATGC
>JADNYJ010000530.1:0-21619 GCA_015501075.1 Gymnopilus junonius | reverse complement strand
CAGTCCGCACCCTCTCACCAAGAGTGGTTAGATAATCGTGGATATTCTCAACCACATTTCTGTAGCTTCGCCTGACAGTATCTGGTCCAGAACATATCTATCAAATGCCTCAGCAAACACAAAAAAACCAAAAGAAAAAAAACATACCCAGAAGCATTCTTCGACAAATTACAATACTCTCTCCTTTTCATATCGAGACCCTTAACCTCAATGCTCGTCTTGGTTCCATCGTCCACCTTGACTGCCGCATACTTCTTCTTCTGTAGTAACAAGAGCCGCTGGAACACTCCGTCCAAGTCGATTTCGAGCAGCTTATACCGATCATTGACGGCTTTCTTGAACATTGAGGAGATCTTGAGTGCTTCTGAGAACTCTGTGACGTTCGAGTTCACAAAGACCGAGTCAGTGTCTCCGTACACGACCTGCAGAAAGATTGGTTGATTAGAGCGAGTTGAGTGAGACAAAGGGCCATGGGTGACGTACATCAAGGTTAAGACTCTCTGCCAATTCCCTGGTATGCGTCAGGATCTCTCGTCCCTTGAAAGTCGTAAGGGCAGCCAGTGGCCGTGCATAAAATCTCGAATATTCGAACCCGAGACACCCATACATACTGTTCGCAGTAAGCTTGAGTGCCTGCTGCTTGATGTCCCACTAAAAACGCAAAAAAAAGAAGGAAAAAGAAAAGAAAAGAAAAGAGAAGAGAAAACCCGGCGTAAGGTCAACATCTGAAAATCTAAAGATCCAAGTCAAGCCTACCTGAAGCAGCTGCGCCTGCGCCGCCGTCCGATCTTTCATCAAGGACTTGACCTGCCGTCGGCGGCTGACAAGAGTGGCAATAAGCCTGGGTAATATCCCCTGACCAACTTCTGCCAGCGGTGGTTCCGGTATTTGTTCGTCGCCATTCTGCATGAACAATGTTCTATCAGCAAAAGCCCGGAAGCATAGGAAAAATAAGAAAATAAAAATAAAGAACAAGGTGAAAAACAGAGGAAGAGGAAGAAGCCGATGAAGTAAAATAAAATAGAAAAGAAGACAAGCAAAAGATAAAGAGAAAAAAAAGCAAAGCCCACCTCATCATCCTCCACCGGCTCAACAGTCGTAAAATCAATATTATACTCCTGGATAATACTCGGATAAAGCGAGTTGAAATCCATAACAAGGATAAACTTGTCCCACAGCCCGCGTTTGGGCTCAAACACCAACCCTCCCTTGTACTTGTCGCGTTTGGGCTTGGCACCGCCTTTCTTCCCTCCGTTACCCCCACCGCCGCCTGCAGCGTCATCCTCATCGTCGGCTTCGGGCTCCTCTTTGACGTGTACGGATTTCTTGCCGAAAGTCTTGTCGGGGCAGATGTACTTGAGTCGGTGGAATTCGTGCAAGAGAATGTACTCATTTCGCTCTGCACGACCTCCATTCAAGGTTTTATTCCTGTCGTACAAGATTCAGAATCAACAACATAACGAAACAACCATTTGAAAAAAGAGTGGGGAAAGGAACCCACCAAGAATTTCCCGCCAACCCCGTCAACTGCTTTGTCAACGGCAAATCTGCACCTTGCTCGCGATTGCCATCACCAAATGCGCATCGAGCTCACAGTGCCTGGTGTATTTGAGCATCGGCTCCGGCGAAACGAGGCTTCCGTCCAACTTGCTCGCTGCATCATCCGGGTCGTAGTCCTCCCTCTCGATACCGAGGTGGGTCTTGCACATCTCGGTTAGGGACCAGGTGGTACTTGAGATCATACTCTGTCAGACATCAAAGTCAGCTCCATTGTCGAAAAACGCGTCTAAAGGAGAAAGAAGGAATAGGATGTACCTTTGCACCGTCACTAGCGAGATCACACAACAGCCTGCCGTTCAAAACCGGATGTTTGGTCCCTTGCTTCCCGATCGTCGGCCACCGCGACCTTCTGAACCTGCCCAAGCGAGACCAATGGTCCGCTTTGAGATCTCGCATTCTATTCAACAACACATCAAGAGAGACGCCGAGGAACTCGTGGCCGACGATGATGTCTGGGTCCGCTTTATATATCGTCACTGGAAAAGAAGGGTTTGATTGAAGATGAATACAAAGATGGACAGGAAAGTAAGAGTAGGAGAGGGCGTACCCAGCAGACTGTTGAGGAGCATTCGCTCATTTTTCATCGGCATAATCGTGGCCCTTCGCATTATTCTTCGCCTGCTGCTCGAACCCAGTCGGGAACCGGTCAAGTGGGCGGATGAAGGTGTGCACGGTGCATTTGAGTTTCTCGGGTGGGGTCGCGTCTTCTGTTTGCACTGCGAGGAGGAACGATGACGCGTCAATAACCATTCCGTATTTCAAATTCAAAAATTCAAGAAAAGAGGAGGGAGAAAGGCAACAAAAAAAAAACATACTATTATGCCAAATCCTAGCAGAGGCGCATACAATCTCCCGTTTATTCTCTTGATGATTCACAATCGTGCGCACGCTCAGACTCATCACGTTCAAAGGGGGCTGCTCCCTCGGCGCAGTCGCGTCCGTTTCGGGGAACGGGTTGAAGTCTTTGGGGTTGCTGACGGTTGCTTCTACTTTGCACCATGAGACCTAGAAACAGAAACGGAAATAGGAAAACAAAAGACGTTAGCATGCGTGAAGAGAAAAGGGCAAAGGGATGACGTGCGCACCCCTTTATTCTCTATCAAAGGGTTCTTGATCGTTATCCAGCAAGGACCCATAATTTTCCGCTTGAGCACCAGCAACTCGAACGCGCTGGTATTAGTACCCAATATCATGGCGATATTCTGACTCTCCGCATTCATAGGTACAACCGGCTCTATAGACAGACAAAAACAGCATCAGCAACACAGAACACAAACGAAAAATCCAACCAGGCGCGCTGGAAGATAGAAGAAGGAAGTAACGCATGCATATATCCACATACCATTGAACCCATAAATCACCTTCATCCACCTACTCTCCCCCCTCGGAATCTGTTTCTCCCCAAACGCGTACTTGCGATTCACAAACTTGCTCCGATAGGTCTTGATCTTCAACTGCTTCCGGATCATATCAAAATCAGCATCCACGCTCTCTTCGTCTGGCACCACGTCCGTCTCGTTGGTATTCCCATCCTCGTCCATTTCCACCTGCTTTTCCCGGGGCAGGACGAAGAGGTTGCGTTTCATGCCTTCGACGGTGATGCAGCAGGATATCCAGGTGTCTGTGGCTTTGTCTTGAGCTTGCCGGTGAAGTAGAGTTTTCCGTCGAGTTCGAGGTAGTCTAGCCAGAAGAAGCATAGGGACCCGTCGGGTTCGAGGATGGAGGTGTCTTTTATGTTGGAGGAGGATGTGCTGTTAGAGGAGAGGGGCCGAGGGTGTCTTCAGTTTCGACAGCTAGCGAGTCGTAGACTGAGTACCAGTTTGGTTTGGCATCGGCTCTTCTTTCTTCTTGGTGGTGGATGAGGAGGCTAGAGGAATGGATTTTTTAGGAAGGACGGGTTCAACATCCTCTTTCTTCATGGAAGGTTTCATGTCGAAGTCGTCGTCGTCAACATCCATGAAGGCGTCCATGTCGATGTCATCATAAGACGTATCGGCATCCGAAGCAGAGCTATACACCTCCAAGCCTGCCAATTTTTCAGCTGCAGGTGCCAAAGTAGCATCATCCACACGCATGCGCTTGGTCGGGCTGGCGAAATGGGCTTCATCGTTTGTAAAGTGCACATCATCCCCGGGATAGGGACCATCTGAAGACAAGTCTGTGTAGTTCTGCTTGGTCCGGTATGAAGAGTAGTCGGGCCGTTTAGGGATGGTTCGGAATCGGAGTCGTACGTGGGTGACGGTTTACGTTTGCGCGATGACTTGGAGGGGAGCGGGTCAATCGGCATGGCGTCAATTTCACCGAGGATATTGGACATGAAGTCTTCTTCCTGCGCGGCTGAGACGGCGGGACGGTACGCGTTGATGGAGGGCGCGGCTGGCGGGGGAGGTTTGGGCTTCGGCTTCGATTTGGCTTTGGGGGCCGGTTTTTTCTTCTTGACTATACAGGAATCAGCACAGCGCAGTGGGGTTGACGCGAAAGCACCTACTTCTGGTGTCCTCTTCCTCTTCAGAATCATGAGTCTCCTCGTCACCGCCCGTCCAGTCATCCATCCCATTGTCCACATATCCTTCCGCGCCGTCATCCACGACAAAATCATCTCGCTGCAAACGGCCCTTGACGATGCTCTTATACTGGTCCTCCGTGACCTCGGTTACAGGCTCCGTGTCCTCTCCTGGGCGCGTCGTCAGAGCTGCAACAGAAACACGTGGAATGCACGAGATTCACCTTGAGAACGCGGCCTCCTCCTTCCGAGCACGCTTGTACTCTGCAAATTTGTCGAGCTTGGACTTTATCTCGCGTCGTGAGCGGTCTGCCATGGCTGCAGAGGGTGGTGGTGAGAGCGATCAATTTAGTCGACCTAGCGGAGTCTGAACCGGAGTTGGCGCGTAAAGTCACGGGGTCTCCACTCTATCACGTAAAAATGTCATTGTCATGGCTTCAGACTTCTCCAGACGATTCAACTCAGTGCCGCGACAAGAGTCCACTAAATGCAATGAACTATCCAAAGATCACCAGACTGGAAAGCATCTGAGAAGAACCAAAGAAAAACTTCTCCATGTTCCTCTTAATTTCAATCTGCGCCGTTCTCATTGCAGAAAATGCTGCCCCGCGCTATCTGATTAACTGGCGTAAAATTTAACCCTATCAGCCCGACTTTTTCTTGTGTTCAAAGTTGCTGCTCCTCGTCTTATCCATCACCCCACTTAATGAAAGTATTTGCATCAAGCTCGCACATTTCTGATCGGAACAAAAGCAATAATCCAGCCTTATTTGACCGCCGCCACCAGCACCTCACAATCCCCAATGCGACGAATTTTCACGTCAGAGCGGTCCCGGAGGCTACCAATATGATGGTCGCTCGTGCTTGCATTGTACATGAGCCTTACCGGTCATGCTCGCACCGGTGTGTGGAAGACGTCATGGTATAAACACCTTCCCATTGCCCAACATATATACAGCATTCCTCTGAATCGCTCCTCCCGCAAGCCAACTTAGGTAAGTCCAATTCCTCCTTCTTCTATGACTCTATCACGTAAAAACTCATAGGCCCTTCTTCGTTCCAGGTCCAACAAGCAAACTCGATGGATCATTCCTCATTCTCATCCTTCCTTCGACGCCGCGGCATTTAATTTGATGCATACCTAAGGAACTAGATTGACATGACCCTTCATACAACACTTCGCGTGCGTTCGTCCCTCTCGGCCTACTTACAAATTACACACATAATATTCCGACCTGCAATACATCATACATACATGTAAGTACATCAAGTAAGACTTCATCTTCCTCTTCCCTCTCTTCCTCTTCCTTTCCCCCCTCCTCACCCCGAAATCCCTAACTCAGCAAAATGATCATCGACTACCACCACTACCGCCACTTCCTCTCCCGCCTCCGCCGTCCCCCCATATTCTCCATCAAAAACCGCTCAGAAAGCAGCTCGAGCTCACTTGAACATGAACAGTCGCTAGAATCCTTGATGTCCTATGGACTAGGTTCAGGACCGAATGGGAGGACTATTTCCCAGGCTCCGTGTGCTAATACTTCGAGTAGAAGTACAAGTGCAGGGCCAGGCAGGGAGGGGTGTTGTAATGTTGGTTTATTATCGTGTTCTCAGGTAAATTCCCTTACAAGCCCACTTTCATTTTGAAAACGAAGTCTATTAACGATTGTGACCATGCAAACCTAGTGTTCTCTCGTCAAAGTACGTATACCCCCAAAACCTATCTCTATCATAAACCTGCCCGAACCTAAACGCAACCATAACCCTCCCTCTCCCCATCTCTATAAACCACAGTACTGCTCCGGCCGATGCCAACGCCAACACTGGCCAAAACACCGTCTCGACTGCCAGCACCCCTATGCCAACCCGCAATGGGACCCAGAATGGATAGTGGGAAAATCGACACCCACTTACTTCCGAGTCCAAGTTCCTACCATCGTCCTCTGCCGTCGATGTATATAAAAACACGGGATATCCACCATATGATCTGTTACAGCTACGATGTAATGAGGGATTGCGAGAGGAGGGGTTGAGTAGGGATTATAAAATCTGTATGGCAGGTAAGTACATGAACCCCGTCCACATCTCCCAATTCCTCCAGTTTTTATGACCATTTAACTAAAACCAGCCGCACCCGACATCCGGAACCTCATCGAAACAGTCAACGCCCTCCCAAGCACCTACACCGGCAAACTCGACATCCTCCTAAACAGCACCAACGCACTCACCCTGAACCGCATGCTCGTCGTCCTCTGCGCACTACTCACCCCAGGACCCTCCCTAGACGAATCAGCCGAACTCGCCACGCACCTCCTCTACTCCGCCTCGCTCCCCGACACAGCCGCGTCGTACTTGCGGTACTGCGTTAACCTCATATACCACTCCAAGGCAGACTCAGCCCTCATTAGAGCTGCAGATAACAATAACACCAACACCAACGAGATGTCCTTCCAAACGACGCTGAAAACACGAGGAAGGGGGAAGCTATACTCCGCCCAGCCGGCAGCGAGTGTTAAGCGCCCAATGGAGATGTTCGCGAGCACGTATACGCTTGCGAAGGCGATGGGGAGTATGAAAGAGACCTTGCTCGATCCTTTCCAGGTGGACGATCGCGAGAAGGTGTTGGCGATGCTCACGCCACAGCATCGGCTCGCTCTTAATCGGTTCTGGCATACTGGCGTGTTGGCGCCGTTTTCGTTGGATTTGAGGGGGTTCAAGGCTCCGAATAGGTAATTAACCTGTTTACCAATTCTACGTTCTTTTTTTGGGCTTTTATCATTCATTTATAATCTAAAATATTTTGCTTAGATTAATGTTCACACCTCAAGGCGAATGGCTAGGTTACACGAGCGCCATAAACCCCTTACACGGCTGGGACGTCACCTCCATCCGCCGTTCCGGCCTGCGACATGGCGTCAACCCCACAGGCGACATCCTCGGCGCGCTCTTCTTCCACCTCAAATCCGAACTGCGCCAATTCTCCTTGAGGATGAAAGAACTCGACATCTCCATCCACCTACTCCAATACGACTCGCGCCTCCTATCAAAAGGCATCTCCATAGGCGTCTTGCCTGCTTTTTCCGAGGCTGCGTTTGATAGGATCGATATAGGTGATATGGGGGACCAACTTCAAGTTGATGGTTATGGACATGGACATGGCCAGATGCATGTGGGAGGAGGAGCGGGTGTAGCGGAGTGTCTGGCAGATTGGGGTCCGTTGTTGAATAAGAACAATGAGCACGCGAGCTTGATCATGCATTCCAAGAGATGGCATGAAGACGCTCCTGGATCCATAGCGCGTGATAACCCGCGCTCGATAAAGGTGCTCATGGTCCGATGCGAGAGTGTGCCTTCTTTGGTGCGTCCCTACTTGCTTCTTTTTTCAGTATTCATCCAGGACCCCGCTGGCCGATGACTTACTTTACCTTACCTGACCTTTTCTTCCTTCATTCTTTGGCGTGCCTTAGAAATCGAAACTCAAGAACATCTTCAAAACTCCTCAAACGCCATCTCTAATCCGCCTGATGGCCTCCCTAGACGCGTTCGTCGATCATGAAGCCGCCTTCCTCCAATATCTAGAAGCTCAAGCGGCCCAGAACACCGCTGAGACCCTCGGGCTTATACTTCGTCAGGTACATTGCGTTCACCCCAAGGTCAGTAACTCCACTTCCTTCCGTTCTCCCCTTCTGTTCTTCTCTTCGGCTTCGCTCATGAAAAAAACCCTTCAATGCAGCGAGTCGGGATCCCTCTAGACGCTGAACATCAGAAACTGCCGAATCTATCGAAAGAAGAGTTTTATGACCTCTGTATGTGCGACACTTCTTCGTGCCTTCTAGATGATCATTAAATTTTTCATTCTTCGAAATATCTTCAGTCACTATCGGAGGATCAGACCTTACTATACGTTTTGCAGAGTTCCAATGCTCCAATTTCGCTTGAAGGACGACAGGCCGCGTACTTCCATATCCGTACATTTATTGAATCTAAACAATATAGAGTGGTTCCTGGACAAGGTATAGGGGACAACAACCTACAGGCACGGGAACGGAAGGACGGAGAAGGAATATTTATACAGACTACTCTATGAGTATTATAGACAGGAAACTTCTAGAAATTCTATGTGTGAGAAGGTTGCAGTGCTTTAAAGTCTACTAATCAAATACAGGAGGCTTGACGCTACAGCGCCCGCAGACACTGGAGGTGACAAAGAATTCGACTGCGTGTAGGAAAATAATTACCCTCGAAGCATAATCAAGAGCCATAATATACAGTATGCTCTAGAAAAGCAGAAAAAAGAGAGAGAAATACGTCACTGAGATGATTCATTGCTGGAGCTTCATAACAGCGCTCGAGAATTTACTCCTTGACCGGATAGTAGGACCGTAGAAAAAAAGGACCTTGAGATACAAAGAAAAATCAGTCATCCTTATGGAACGCAAAGGGAAAACCGAGAAAGTGAACCTAGACGTACAAATGGTATGGGGATCATCAAAGCAGCTAAACATCCAAAGAGAGTGTTGGCCCATTTGTAGTCCAGTCTTTGATACATCTGAGTCGTGAAAAATGGGAAAGCCGTAGCCGATAAATTTCCTGATGTATGGATAAAAAGATACCATTGATGAGTACGAGGAATGCTCTTCGACAAAAGGTAACACTTACTAGCAAGGCTTTGACCAGCAAGTGCAGACGAAGTGAACGGCCCATAACTATACACATTAGACAATCAGAATGTGGAAAAAAAAATAAAAGACAGAAGACATACCAATCAGCCAAGTATGTAAAGACCGCTACATAGATTATAAACACCGCCCATACGAACAACGTGATTCCAATTGCGAGTGCAATCCATGGAATATGCTCAAACGATGACCAGGCATAAATGAACATGCCAACAGGTAACAGGATGCCAGCGAAGCAAGCGAAATAGAGGCGAGCTTCGGGTCCTCGGGTAGGAAAGTTCTTTCTGAATAGAAGGAACAACGAAAGTTTGAGAACACGAGGATGAAATTATACATAGGAGGAATGGTACATACTGGTATAGCTTCTCTTGAAGCATGTTCGAAAAGAATCCGATAAAAGAGCCAATGCTGTGAAATACGTTCGTTTAAGGATGAATATGCTGGAAAGGACAGGTATTGGTTAGACTGACACCATCGTCAAGAATATGAGGCCTGTGAATCCAATACTGAAGTGGTGCAAATTGCTGAAGGCACCACTAACCGATCTAGATGAACGAAAAAATTAAATTAATGACTTACGGAAAAATCATGTGTTTACTCGACGAGGCAATAGAGCACTCCCCAAGCGAAACCAATCCATATCTAAACGTATTTTTTAGAATGAACTCGAAAAGGGCAAAGAGCCATTGATACATACACTGAAGCTGAACACTACCATCTCTGTCAACATGAAATCTTACAGAAACAAGATAATCAATCAGATGCAGCTGAAAATGAAAATAAAAGCAAAAAGTTACTCACGAACGGGCCTCGTACACGAGATCCAAATTAGTGTACTAAGTTTCGCCCTTTCATCCTCTACACGAGCGCGGATGTGATGATTCCCAGTCTCTTTCCTTAGTTTTCTGGCAATTCTCATGAGAAGAACAGAGGATCTGGTTTCCCTCATAACAAAAGGGAGCAGGACGAGGAAGAGTGCACATATGCTAGACAAGAACGCAACAGGAAAATAAAAGAGACCATGTTAATAAGCAGTAACATATATGTTCGAACGTTTCCTGGCAAGCGATGGAACTTACATCATTTGTATCCACTGGATCCATCTCCATTCCAGTATGGGGTTCATTTCAATCCAGCCGGCGAAGACAGGTCCCAGTCCTGTGCCTCCCAATGCAATCACTGAAAAAATGGACATGGGTAATCCGCGCCTGTGCATAGCAAGGAAAGCAATTGTCAGGACAGGGACACAAATGAAAGGTAAAAGTTATTAACTCTCTAGGTGTCCAGATATCAGCTATAGTCCCACCCACCATCGTCGCCCCAGTCGACCCACACGCGCCCTGGATTAACCTAGCAAGAATGACTGTTTGAATATTTTTCGACCTGCACATATCACACATGAAATGATGCGAGGCATGGGAGAAATGTTAAAGGATACGTACAGTGCGATCATCATGTACATCAATAGAAACCCGATTCCAGAACCAATATACAATGGCTGCCGTCCGAACTCTTCGCTGAATGAAGCAGTTACGAGAGGCACGATGCCGAACCCGAGTGCATACACACTTAAACCGATGGAAGCTTGGAAGTTAGTCGCATTCAGGTCGCGGGTCATGCTGGCGAATCCCATGTTGTAAGCCGATGCGGTTGACGCTGTCGAATACAATGAAAGGGGATCGAGTTAATATTAGATTTTAAGGTGGGTTGCAGTTGAAAACAAATCTTACACGATAAGAGAGTAGCGAAACACGCAATAGACGTAATAGCCCATTTTTTTGGGAGAGAAAAATTGACTGGGTTTTGGCGAGCTCCTGGGGCGAATTCGATCTACACAGAATGTCAAGACACGACTTCCATGACACACGAACGAGTGCGACTGACGTAAATGGGTTCCTCCCTCTTCTTACCTTTCTCGGCGGATGAGTCGGTGGTCTCATGCCTCTTGAAAGCAATATGGCTGAAGCGCTGCCTGAGCGACTCGTCGAGCTCATCATCATCGGGTCGAGCATCATCCGGAAGGTCAACGCGCGGATCCAAACTCGGTTCTCTGACGTCCTCTAGGCTCTTCACCACGACACCCTCCTCAGCAATTTCTTGCGAGAACAAAGTCGGTGTTGTGGACTTTTCGCCATCGGCAGTAGAGAGCATAACCGCCGGAGCGAGAGGCGGTTGACTGGGCGGTGGAGTCAGGGAGCGCGATTGGGTTATGTGAGACGAGGAAGCATTACTCTGGGTGTCTTGAACGACGACGTCAACGGATTCCTTGCCCATCGTCTGTAGGCTTCTTTCCAGGAGCCCGGAGGAGAAGAGAATGGACGAGGAAGTAAGACCCGGACGACTTGAATGACTCCATTGACGTGATTTTTTCTACTTTATATATAAGCTTCAGGGCAGTGGCTCCGGTGAGATGAGTATCGTGAGGGGTTGCAATAAACAGCTGCTCGTTTACACATTGTTATGGCTGCGGGAGGAAAGATGTCCCGCCATCTCCTTGCGCGTGATATGCCGTAGCATGCCGCGCGTGGGTACGGATATATCGGGACCTATCCTTCCTTTTCCGGCCTCATCAATGATCAACCCCGCCTTTATCACTTCGGATCACAAGGTCCCGGTATATGCTTCGGGACTCAAACGACCAAGGCCTGTCAACCTTAGCTTTAGCCTCTATTCCTGTCCAAATCAACTTCTCATTCTCCTTCAGTACTATGATGTGGATCATCTTCGAAGCTCGTGCTTAAAAAAGCTCTGAAGTCAAAAGCATGCCTCCATGAAAGACCCGTGTTAGACTGAAAGAGAAGTACTCCTAGATTACGCCTTGCCTGACTCATGCTACCAGCTTTCGGATCTTTCGCATTCCGCCAAGTAAATAGTAGAGTTCGGCGCGGATCACCGAAGTTATATACTGGCGAACAGGACCTGATGACGCGACAATTTACCCGCAAAGAAAGCAACA
This sequence comes from Gymnopilus junonius, assembly GCA_015501075.1. Taxonomy (NCBI): domain Eukaryota; kingdom Fungi; phylum Basidiomycota; class Agaricomycetes; order Agaricales; family Galerinaceae; genus Gymnopilus; species Gymnopilus junonius. The sequence goes on along the minus strand of JADNYJ010000530.1, from coordinate 9,921 downwards.
GCGAGAAATAGACGGGGTGTAAGGCAGGGTTTGTTAGTTCCATGTTAGTAACATACCGGTATATCACGTGTTACTAACCTGTTAGTAACGTATCTCACATCGGTCGTCGAAATTCCACTGTTATATACTGTGATATACCCCAAATTTCAATGGAGACCTTCCCAGCTCTATCCGATACCTCATACATGATGTGTTTTCGCAGAAAAGCAATGGCAGGTAATATTCACATCAATTTCCATTTTCGGATGCCAAGATCAATATCATATGACGTCGGAAATCGAAAAATTCACAAACGTCGAAATCCCTTCGATTACTCAAACAACTATTGCACTGCTCGCCATCCATGCTATCTCCACCACTTACATCAAGCTGGATGACAGCAAACTCAAAGCGCTCGTCACGAACGTTGATACAGCAGGACCGGGTGCATCAGTGACGGAAACATCGTTTGTTCAAGCAAAACCGGTCGGAAAGCCTGGCGAATGGAGTGTGGCGAGCTTTCTTGAGCCGGCGTAGGTTTTTAACATGAATGTAACACATCTAACGTGTTAGATACCTCGTTCGTGGGTTACTAACATGTTAGTAACCTGGAAAAAAATTAATTCTTTTTTACCAATCACGTGATAAAATAACAGTTAGTAACTCAAGTATCTAACCTCACGGCCGACCCCCAACCAATCTAACGTTACTAACATAGCCCAATAGCAATCTAACCCTGCCTTAACGGGGTGCGATGCTATCGGCTGGGGTCTCCTCATGATTAAAAATTAAAAAAGGCACAACTAGCCGTCCAAAGTCGGTTAAGCCCATTCGATTAGTTGGTTACTTGGGAAAAGGGACTGACTCGATGAGTCAGAATTTGCTTACTAGAAGGTAGTGAAGATCGTGAATGCCAGTGTTAGCAACTAGACATTATAAAGAGTAAAATACGGTCACTGTAAATCTGAACTGAAAGACTATGGATCAATTATAATTCCCTTAGTATAACCCGAGGGTCTAACAGCTGTGCTCTGAGCCTCGAAATTAGCAATTGTGCAACCAAGTCAGAGGGTCGAATTCGAAGAAGAGCAAGGCATAATTGATATTGATCCAGCAAGGCTTCGATTTGATGCTGTGGAGAAAGAACCTTCATGCGGCTGTTCTACTCTACGTACTGTAGCTTTTCTACTGCTCTAATCGACTTAAGGCAAGAGGCAAGAGGCAAAGAAGGCCATGTATTTGGCTTAGTATATATGGGGCCTATGGCTATTACACTTGAGCATTGAGGATCCAGAATGGGCATTTGGAAAAAGTCGTGGCATGGCCGTGGTCGTGCGTGTCTGAGGTACAGTATGTGCATGCATGTACCGTGTTGGTACAGTAGGTAAGGACTTACCACCCATTACAAGATTTGCAAAAGACTGGAGAGCACTGTAGATATGGGAGGATTAACTTATAAGTATATGGAAAGAAGTTTATGGATAAATGATTAAATTTTATAATATATGCCGAGGAGTATTGATACTCTAGTATTGAGAAAGGACGCCGACTAGGCGCCTAAATTAACATTAGACATTGTTCGGACCAGGTGTCCTTATCATTCTACATGAATAACCACCAGAATGCGAGAAATTATAAGCTTCAGAAAGTTCTGTACATTTTCTTTTGAGTATCAGGACTGCAAAGTCATTTTCGCCACGATGGTACATCCCAGCAGACAAAATCAATTCATACTTAATTTTGGGCTGGGTGAAGACAGCATCGATTAACATGGTGCGTGAAGCGGCCGTGCAAAATCTTTGGTGTGCGTGCAACTTGAAATTTTTAGGCGTGCGTGCCAATTGCGTGTCTACCGTGTCTTGACCGTGTCAATGCGTGCAATATGATTCCTTTTCTCTTATCCAGTGAGAAATTTAGCAAAGAGTCATTTTTGAACTTCAATTAAGGATTAATTCCAAATGTTCACTTATTTTGGCATAGTAAAATGAATTACTTCGCGTTAGAAAATGGCAACTTCTTCAATCTCGGCATATGTGAGTCCACTTCTTTAGAATATATAGCATCCTGATAATAGTATTTAACCTTCTTGAAAGCTGTAGGAATGTACTTCAACTGTGAAAGACGACGATTCATTGAGCATCTGCCGGTGAGAACAATTTCAGTTTACCAAGCAAAGGTCAGTATCAAGTATGCTGTTTACTACAGGTTAATTAATTGTACATTATAACGTTAAATAGTCCATATACATCTTACCCATTCATCATTTAATCAATAAAATCAGCCATAGACCGTGAGGGCCGTGCAAATTAAAATGTGTGCGTGCAACTTGGCACGGCTGGTGCATGGCTGCCACGGTAATTTACCTGTGCCCATCCAGAATCCTGATCCATTCAAAGTATAGAATAATTATGACTCTATCGTATACACACCGCGGGTAGGTATGTACAAAATAAACCATTAACATAATGAAGAAGGAAAAAGAGGGAAATCAACTCAACTCATCATTCAACACCCACCCATAACTTGAATTCACGTTCTCTCCCGATCCAAAATATCCCCATCCCCACACAGACACCATCAACATTGCATTCCCCAGGCTCTGTATCTTTGCGCGACACACCCTCAACTGCAACTCGTATCTCTTCCTCTCGTTCTCCACCATACTACCATGGCTACACTGCCGGCCGACCCCGAACTGACGCTGCCTTTCTTCCTGGGCAACTCCGCATCCATAAGGCCTACTGCTCCGAATTGATGCCCTCCATAACCATTGGTAACGGAGGCGTTTGAGGATAAAGAGGAAGTCGAGGAGTTAGGGTGATGATGGTGGTGGAAGTTGCTGTAAGAATACGAAGATGAACGATGGAAGGCAACGGTGGTAGTATGTGGTGTAGGCGGACGAGGTTGAAAATATGCTTGATTCATGATTAAGAGGCGGAATATACAGTATACCCTACGAAGAACAGAAAAGGTGACAATCCAACGCATCACTCAGATGGTTTATTGCTGGAGCTTCATCACAGCGCTTGAGAATTTACTCTTTGACCGAATAGTAGGACCGTAGAAAAAGAGGACCTTGGAATACGAAGAAAAATCAGTCAAATATCCTTACAGAAAGCAAAACGGAGAGCCGAGAATGAGAGCCTAGACGTACAAATGGTATGGGAATCATCAATGCGGCTAAACATCCAAAGAGAGTGTTAGCCCATTTGTAGTCCAGTTTTTGGTACATCTGAGTCGTAAAGAGTGGGAAAGCCGTGGCCGCTAAGTTTCCTGATTTATGGAGAAGAAACCATTGATGAGGACGAGGAATGCTCTTCCACAAAAGGTACACGTACGGGCAAGGCTTTGACCAGCAAGCGCAGATGAAGCGAACGGTCCATAACTGTACACACAATCAAAAGATAAAATAAAATAAAGGAGAGATTACTGACCAATCAGCCAAGTACGTAAAAACCGCTACGTAGATGATGAACACCGCCCATATGATCAACACAATTCCAATCGCGAGTGCAATCCATGGAATGCGCTCAAACGACGACCAAGCATAGATAAACATGCCCGCAGGTAACAGGACGCCACCGAAGCAAGCATAATACAAGCGAGCTTCGGGTCCTCGGATGGGAAAGTTTTTCCTGGATAAGAGGAACAAAAAAAGTCTGAGAACACAAGGATGGGAGTATATAGGGGGATCGCACATACTGGTATAGCTTCTCTTGAAGCATGTTCGACAAGAATCCGATGGAAGAGCCAATGCTGCGAAGTACGTTCATTTAAGGATGAGTATGCCACAAAAGACATGCGTTGGTTAGACTTACAATATCGTCAAAAATACGACGCCTATAAATCCAATATTAAAGTGGTGCAGATTGCTGAAAACACCGCTTATCGACCTAGACAAGCAAAAAAAATCAGAACACTGATCCACAGAAAATGAATTATGTGCTTACTCGATGAGGCAATAGAGCACCCCCCAAGCGAAACCTACCCAGATCTAAGTATATTTGTTTGGAATTGTGTCAAAAAAAAAAAAGAGCCGATGATACTTACACTGAAGCTGAGTACCACCATCTCTGTCAACATGAGATCTTTAGAAATAGGATAATCGATAACATGAGCGGCCAAAAATTAGAATAAAGCAAAAGGATCTACTCACGAACAGGCCTCGTACACGAGATCCAAATGAGTGTGCTAAGTTTCGACCTTTCATCCTCTACACGAGCGCGGATGTGGTGGTTCCCAGTCTCTTTTCTTATTTTTTTGGCGATTCGCATAAGAAGAATAGAGGATCTGGTTTCTGTCAAAACAAGGGGAGCAAAACGAGGAATAATGCGCATATGCTGCACAAGAAGCCAAGAAAAGGAAAGGGAAGATGTTAGCAAGGGATGCAGTACCGATATACGCATGAAAGGGCATTAAGCTCACATCATTTCTACCCACTGGATCCATCTCCATTCGAGTTTTGGATTCATTTCGATCCAACCAGCAAAGACAGGTCCCAGTCCTGTACCGCCCAAGGCCATTAGCGAGAATATGGACATGGGTAATCCCCGACTGTACACAGCAACGAGAAAATTTGTCAGGACGGCCATACGAATGGAAGGTAATAATTGCGAACTCTTTAGGAGTCCAAATATCAGCTATAGTCCCGCCCACCATCGTCGCCCCTGTTGACCCACACGCGCCTTGGATAAACCTAGCAATAATGACCGTTTGGATATTTTTTGCCCTGCAAGTATCACATCACAGGAAATGAAGACAGAATAAGTTCCCATTCCCAGATCCATATGCACACTGTGTGAGGCATAGAAGAAGTGACGATACGTACAGTGCGATCATCATATACATCAGCAAAAACACGATTCCAGAACCAATATACAACGGCTGCCTTCCGAACTCTTCGCTGAATGAAGCAGTTACGAGAGGCACGATGCCGACCCGAGTGCGTACACACTTAAACCGATGGAAGCTTGGAAGTTGTTGCATTCAGGTCGCGTGTCATGCTTGCAAATCCCAGGTTGTAAGCCGATGCGCATGACGCTGTTAATTGCAATGCAAAGGACTGAATCAGCATCGGAGTCCTTCATTAGATGCTGTTAGAAACGAATCTTACATACTAAGACTGTATAGAAACAGGTGATGGCCGTAATAGCCCATTTTTTCCTAAGGAAAAGGTGATTGGGTTTTGGCGAGCTCCTGGGGCGAATTCGATCTACACAGAATGTCAAGACGCGACTTCCATGGCACACGAACGAGTGCGACTGACGTAAATAGGTTCCTGCCTCTTCTTGCCTTTCTCAGAGGATGAGTCGGGGCTCTCTTGTCTCTTGAAAGCAATAATGGCTGAAGCGCTGCCTAAGCGACTCGTCAAGCTCATCGTCATCGGGCCGAGCATCATCCCGGAAGGTCAACGCGCGGATCCAAACTCGGTTCTCTAACGTCCTCCAGGCTCTTCACCACCACACCCTCCTGGGAAATTTCTTGAGACAGCAAAGTCGGTGTTGTGGACTTTTCGCCTTCGGCAGCAGAGAGCATGACCGCCGGAGCGAGAGTGGGCGGTGGAGTTAGGGAAGGTGATTGGGTCATCTGAGGAGAGGCAGTATTACTCCGAGCTTCTTGAACGACGATGTCAACAGATTTCCTTGCCCATCGTTCTTGCCAACGAGAAGACAATGGACGAGGGAGTAAGACCCGGATGATTTGAAGGACTCCATCGACGTGTTTTCTAGTTTATATATAAGCTTCAGGGAAGTGGGTCCTGTGAGATGAATATCGTGAGGAATGTGATGACCAGCTTCTCGTTTATGGGTAGCAGGAGCAAAGATGTGCCGCCATCACCTTCTGCCGCAGCATAGACAACATCCCCGAGCTCGGGTACGGATATATCGGGTCTTATGCTTCCTTTTGCGGCCTCGTCAACCCCGCCTTCATCACCTCGGATCACCAGAAATCACTTTCCGCTTTGGGATTCAAACAACCAAGTAACAATAGAACTGTTTCATGGATTAAAGAAAAAGAGCTCCCTGTCTTACAGTATCCTGTTATTCATTTAAATTTTGCGTTTTGACCACATTTTTTCCATCATTGATCAATAATGTTAAAATACACCGTGTGACAACGCCCATCGCCAGCATGGATTGTCAACTTATACTTAGGCTTTAGATATCGCTATCTGAATTAACTTCCCATTCAAGCATTACTTTGTGGATCATCTTTGAAGCTGGTCGTTAAAAAAAGCACTGAGTATGTCGAGCTGTACTTCGATGACAGACCCATCTGCAAGAAACGACATTCCTGAGTTACTCCTCGCCGCCACATCGTGTGGTGCACCGGCCGAAAAAATATTCGAATAAAATTAAATCTGACGATCTGATGACCGGGACAATGTACCGCAAATGAAGCAATGGAAGCGAGAAATGGACAGCGTGTGATGCCACCGGTTAGGGGTCTCAGGCAAACAAATGTGACCTATAATATTCTGCGTCTGAGTTTTCATTATCAAAAAATAGTTATCCATACGGAAGTGGGCGAAAGTGTGTTTCGGCTGCTATGTTAACGCGTTGATTGCTCCAAGATGATTTCTGTTTCAATGCAAGATTTTACCAAAGGCGTGACAGAAATGGTTTCGTAGCAGCAGAAATCCCACAGTGACATGCCAGTGACAGCCAATTCGCATCTAGACCTCGATCCTCGGTCATTGCCCGAGACCCTCATTTAATTCTTAAAAGCTTCAATAAATTCAGAGAAAGCGTAAAGTACAACTGTAAGTATTGGCACAAAATATCTCTTTTAAATATTTGAGATTTAAGATCACTAATCCTTGAAAAAATGAAAATTTTGCATGCCCCGACTATATATAGTGTAGCTTCTCGGAGACAAAGAAGTAGTTCCCCGACGCACTTAGTACTTAGTGCGAGGCATTTATAATCGATGCACATAGCTGACTTAGTATTACTCAGCGCTGACGAGTTGTAATTGTAATAGCTAAGCCAGAATTATTCTAGTCTTATCCAGTCGAATCAATTCACAAAAAAAAGCAATTTAACCTTGCCAACGGAACTGCACCACTGCTAATCTACCAAGCGACGGGAAATAACGTCATTATTCGTAAGGTAGCTCTCTCTTAGTACTCCTACTGATCTTACTGACTCGCCGAGGATCCCGATGCACACCCATGATCCAAAGAATAAAATAATTGTAGCTCTAACATATGTACGTACATGGTAAATCGGGTGTGGGTAGGTATCTACTACAACTACTATGATTCGTCGGGAGTTTGAAACGGAAACATAGAAAAATCGATATCAAATTTTACACATGCTCTAGAGAGCTAAAATTTTACAGAGATGTACAACTTTACATTCTCTTTGGATTCGTAAAATGTTTTTAACGAAAAGTTGAAAGTGCAAGCAACAGGAGCATTTCCGCGTCTCAAAAGTGAAAGGATGGGGAGATTGAAAACGAGAGTCACATAGCAGTCACGGTTCATTTGAAGTTTTGCTGACAAGCCGAATAGACGGCATGCTGGCAGTAGCATCAGTGAGTAAATAGAAGGTCTAAGCGGAGCTTGAATGCTCATCACGTCTGTCACTCTGGATTGGACTCTGAATGGTCCTCCAGGTTTTCTGAATGCAATACTGCGAGAATTGACATGAAATTTGGCATGGATACTCACCTAAAGGTACTGAAACTGCCTGTAAAATTTTGGCATGACCGCTCATTAGGATCTAGATCTAACTAATGATCTCATTACATTGACTGCTTTGATGTAATGAACTTCTCATCTGTCCGATATCTTTCTCATCCACAGCATTCTCTGAGAAAATTTCTACACCATCTTAAAGGCCAAAAGGTCTAGTATTTATGTGATTTTTTCTAGAGCAAAGGAGTGAGGTAGAGAGGCAGGAGCAGGGTCGTTTCAAATATCGTTTCAAAACTCCCGAACGAATCATAGTACGACCAATGAAAAAAATAAAACCCCTCCACTGACATAATCAACACTCAACTCAATCCATTCCACCAACCTCACGCCCCCTCCCTATCCAAAATCTCCCCTGCCTCACCCACACACTCCCCAGGATCCCTGAACACCCTCAACATCACATTCCCCGGGATCTGTGTCCTCGCACGCCACACTCTCAACTGCAACTCGTGTCTCTTCTTCTCATTTTCCGTCATAACTACCACCAACTACTGCTCCCCGAACCTGGACTCACGCTGCCTTTCTTCCTGGGCGGCTCCGCGTCCGCAAAACTTAAACCTGCTGCACCTATGGATGAGGGTGTTAACGTACCTCGTCCCGAGTTGGTCGCCGACCCGAATTGATGTCCTCCATACCCATTGGTGGTAGAAGCGTTTGAGGATAAAGAGGAAGTCGATGAGTTGGGTATAGCTTGAGTGAAGAAGGCCATGAGCTTGGGAGGCGGGTGGTGAGGCGGTGTTGTGATATATTGAGATTGAGCTTGGGAAAGTATTTCGCAGTCTGCAATTGCGTAGGCGTCGCAGACCGCCCGCGTTGTTGTTGTTGACTTTGTGGCGACGGGGAACTGGTAAACCCAGACACAGCAGTAGTCCTCGGCGTTTTCGAAAAATCGGCGCTAGCGCCATCATCAGCAAAATCGATCAACGGCTCCGGTTCAGCGCTTAACGCTCCACCGCCATCCTTATTCATCGCAAAATTCGAACTCTGCTGCTGCCTCAAATTCGCTCTGAACGCACTTCCATCAGACCAGAACTGCGGCCGGGGAGGCTCAAGCGGCGTCGCACTATCTTGCCTCACCCCGTGTCCATTCCCTACAGCGCCGTAATTATACCTTTCCCACGCCGTCCCATCCGAACTCACCGACGTGCCCGTCATGACACTGTCGCTCCTCACGGGAGCCGTCGGCACGCTACCGTTAGCATTAGAATTATTATTGTCATTGTGAACCAGAGGGCGTCCACTCGGTCTGGAGCCAGCCGCTCCAGAAACGACGGCTTTCCATCCTGTTGGGTCTTCCAGCGGTTCGGGACCGCCATATGTGAATGCGTTTGCATCTCGGACGAATATGGCGAGAATCTGGTTTGGTCTTTCGCGTGCGATACTAAAAGGGATTTAAAGTTAATATCAGAAATAACAATCACAGCCAAAAAAAAAAAACAAGAACGTGAGATTGCCGAAAATAAAGCAACAGAGAATATGTTTTCTTAAAATAAGGACTCTGAAAAACTCACTCAGCATACAACTCCATATCCTGCTCCCCACTATCCCCAATCAAAAAAAACTTGCTCTCGGGAAAAGCGTCGAGCACATCCACCACTCCAGCCCTCTTCCTCGCCGCAGGTGCAGAAAGAAGACCATTGAACAGTGAACGGCCGGCGTACGAGCGCAGTTTTATGGAACCTAAGAAGAGAAAAGGAGTGAGGTAAGTAAAATTTAGAATTAGAATTAGAAAAAAAAAGGAAGAAAACATACCAGGAGGGAGTTGAGACAACTCGAAAAATTCATTAAGAATCGGGAGGAGTTCAAATGGTCCATTCGACTATAGAAGCGAAAGCCAAAAAACAAAACAAAAAATCAGAACAATTCCATTCCATCCCCCTTCTAAAAACCAAAAACCAAAACTGAAAAGAAAAACTCACAACATAATGAAACCGAACCCCCCTCGTCCACATACCCGTATACCATTCCCCCATCCCCGGAATTACATTATCCCTCAAATCCTTCACAAATACGTTATGGAACACCGCCCGCGCGCCAGAGAGGATGCCGGAGAATTTGATGGTGTCGTCAATGTCGGAGATCACGCGGATGGGGGAGTGGGTGATGGGGATGCGGGTGAGTGATGTTAGGGGTGTTCGGGGGGAGGGTGTGGAGTGAAAAGAGGTGGACAGGGACGGGTGGGAGGACGGGGAAGGGGAAGATAAGGATATTCGAGAAGAAGAGGGCGAATCGGAAGAGTT